>CM074719.1:538225566-538340566 GCA_037306005.1 Rhinophrynus dorsalis | reverse complement strand
CAAAGCCCGTATACACGGGCTGATCCGGAGTGGGGAGCTCCGGATGGCTCACAGCCTGTCTGTGCTTCCGGCTCCGGGGCAGCAGCGAAGGTGCTGGGTGACAGTTTGTCACCCATCCGCCTCCGCTGCTGCCCCAGAGCCGGGAGCACAGACAGGCTGTGAGCCATCCGGAGCTCTCCGCTCCGGATCAGCCCGTTCTGTGAGTCCCTACTGCACATGTGCGGTTACGCACGCAGTGAGCGATGCATTGTAGGACTTTATCTTATAGGATATTTCAGCAGCATCATGTTAAGTATAAATTTGTAAGAAAAAGATTGTGCACACGGTTAATTCTTGAAATGTTTCTGTTAACCTCGTAGATGATAGAGAGGTCTACAATGCATTGCACTGGATATCGGTCTAGTATACAAGGGGTTAAATGGATTATGTTTAAGAGTCATTTATGGGTCAGTAGATCAAGGTCAGCTCTTTGCTTCCCAGCTGGACATCTTAGCTAGTCAGTGACCACTGTAAAAGCTCTGCTCACTCACTTGTAGTGTAGCCAGTGCCCCCTGATGTTACCTGCTCAGTGACTGCCGATCCAATTTAGCATTAAATAGACCCTCATCATATTACTTACCAAATTAAGGAGGTCAGCCACCTCTCTCTCCCCAGAATGAAAGAATAAATCAATATTGTCATGTAATTACTTTCCACTAACTGGGAACGACTGAGGCTCTCCATGCAACAACACTAAATACACTTCTCAAGTGGAGAGAGGCCTACCAGGATTGTGCAGAGAAGGGATTAGTTGGATCAGTTTATCTTTATAGGCTCCCTGTTGTACACAGTCTGCCCATGGGGCTTGCATAAAGGTAAATCATTCATTGCCTCCTAGTTTTGAATTGAACATAGATTTAAGCCTTTGAATATAAGAAGGGTACACACAGGGCCGGGTTTACATTCCAGGCTCCCCTAGGCAAGGCACTCTGGGCACCCTTAGCTCTGCACATGGCCACACTCCACTCTTCACATGACCACGCCACCAGTCTCATCCACTGTATCCTGGCACAGAATGTAGCTTTGTCCTACAACAAGCAAGGACATAAAAGCTTTAACCCCTTGGTTGCTAGAGAGATCTCCAACACATTGCGGAGCACTAGAGAGCTATAATTTGATGCTTCTGAGTGGTGACTAGACATAGGACAGGCCATTGTGCTGTTGTTCATCCTCAGAAGCCTCTCATATTTTGTATGCGTATTAATGCTTTCAGTCCCAGAGGAGATGTGCGACACATTGCAGAGCAATGTGTTGCACACCTCTCAGGCACTAAAAGGATTAAAGTCAGACTCTGGTGAAGTGATTCTGCCACTATGCACTATAGCGCTCATACACTGTTGGACATACCCTGAAGAGCATACACTGGCATTAGACGCTAATACCAGACCAGAGTGGCTGCAATGGCAAATTAGTTCATCTAGATTAAAATCAATTTTTATTTGTTCTCATAAGGGACAGTGGGTTTGCCCCAGAATTTACTCACTTTTGACTTTGTGCACATGGCGCATAGAGTTGATAAACATTATGTATAAAAGCAAAGAGGTACAATTCTGGAGAAAACCAGCTGCCCTATAGGGGAGAAATCGAAAGTCCCCCTTGGGGTTTAACCCTTTAAATGCTTGAGAGTTTTCGAACGCATTGCAAAGCAATGCTTTGGAGACCTGTCTAGCATCTAATAGCTTAAAAACCTCAATTTAACTCAATGAGAATTTGGGATTTATCCTTCTCCTGTATGGTGCAGTTAGTTTTCCCTTGGACTGCACCACTTTGTATAATTATAGTCATATGGATCTAATATTGCCATCGTACAGTCAACATCAGCCTAATAATTGCTCTGTATGTCATCTGGATCAGAAGAGGGACATATTCTAAATCATCATCTTCATCAGTGTCAGAATCACCAAGTTTCAAATACTTATCCCAGTTTTCATGCTCTCATTGGGATACAAATGATGTTGATTGTGAATATGGGCAAGTAGACATAACACTCCCACTTCTATTATTCACATCCTCAGGAAAATCATGGTAGAATTGTTCTATGCCTGCTACTATATAATAATAATAATAACTAGTATTTATATGGCACCTTTCTCCCAGTGGGACTCAAAGCGCTTTCAGCAAATGCTCTCGGAATTACCTGAATTGGCAGCTGAATAATAGAGGTTATTATTACCCAATCAGTGGTACTCATTTATCGACCTCAGAAAGGTTGAAGGGCTGAGTTGACCCTGCCGGGATTCGAACCTGCAACCTAACCAGGCCTGCTTCTTTTCTTGTACTTACCCCCCACTCCCCCAACCATGCCGGTTAACTTTTAAAAGGTTGCACGCAAAAGAGTGTGCAACCACTTGACACATTAACCATGACACTCTATTTACTTACACCAATTCTAGATCACCTTAATACTCTGTCTCTGTCACAACTGACAACTGCCTTTCTCTAACTGTTACAAACTCAGGGTTTTCAAAGAAAGGGTAGAAAATGTATGAAATACTATAATTAGCAGTTTTTTATGAATCTGCATGAAAAAAATATTTTAGTTAGTTGTCTTTGCATTGACTAAGGGCAGACAACCTGCATTCCATTAGCTGTTGTTGGAATTCAGTTCCCATAATCC
The DNA here is from genome assembly GCA_037306005.1 of Rhinophrynus dorsalis. NCBI lineage: Eukaryota > Metazoa > Chordata > Amphibia > Anura > Rhinophrynidae > Rhinophrynus > Rhinophrynus dorsalis. Next base: position 538,337,910 of record CM074719.1, on the reverse strand, counting down.
CCAGCCGGCCAATGGCTGGCTGAGAATGTTGAAAGTAGTAGTCCAACAACAGGTGGCGGGAGGAAGGTAAATACTACTTTTGTTATTAGTGCTTGAACTCTTTCTAGTGAATATTACACTCTCTTTTTGTGCTATAATGCGTTCTAGAGAATAGTACTTTTGCTTGTTGCGCTGTGACACTGTTTAGGGAATATTACCAATGCTTGATTGTGCCGGAATGTGTTGTAGAGTATATTAACTTGGCTTGTTTGCACTGCAACTCATTCTAGAGAATATTACCCTTGCTTGTTTGACTAGAACGTGTTCTAGTTAATATTAACCTTGCTTGTTTGTGCTGGAACGCGTTCTAGTGAATGTTACGTTTGTTTGTGCTCAAACATGTTGTAATGAATATTACCCTCACTTGTTTGTGCTGGAACATGTCCTGGTGAATATTACCTTCTCTTGTTTATGCTGGAACATGTTCTAGTGAATGTTGTCTTCGCTTGTTTGTGCTGGAACATGTTGTAGTGAATTTTACATTTGCATGTTTGTGCTGTTGCATGTTCTAGTGAATATTGTCTTCTCTTGTTTGGGCTGGAACATGTTGTGGTGAATATTACCTTTGCATGTTTATGCTGGAACATGTTAGAGTGAATATTGCCTTCTCTTGTTTGTGGTGGAACATGCTGTAAGTGAATTATAGTCAAATATATATGGTAGCACTAGAATGGAAGAAACCCAGAATAGATCAATGCCAACCTAGCAGCTCAGATCTAGATCCACCTCTCACAGGGTCATACAAAAAAGTGCATATACAATATCTTGGCTTTTAAGTAAGTATTATATTCATTATACCTATTAGACTTATGTAAGGTTTCATATGAATTATTTGTGCAAAAAATTTAAACATGTTTGGGTAAATGGACTTAAGTTTTCAGGTCCAAACAAAATTAGTTCAACACTATTTTCAAAGTGAAAGGCCCCTGCTGCCTTCTCTGGACTGACACTTGTACAAGATTCACTCAAAGCAATTTGTTGCGTACCCCTCTGGCACTCAAAGGGTTAACCCTTTGAAGACCAGATGAGTATACAACACTTTTTGCAATGTTGTACACCCTTCTGATTCTTAAGGGGTTAAATGTACACAAGAACCACACTACATTGTACTTTTTGCATGCCAGAGTAGTGCATATTGAAATTCATTGCAATATCTGGAGTGAAAATGGGCAACCTGAGGTCACAGGCTGCACACTAACAAGAAATATCCATTCAAAAAATGTTCTTACCTTGACAGTCACTGTACAGTGTAGTCTAAGATGAAGGGGGCAGCACCAAGGCTCAGCAGCTCAGGGTCCAACCTTCTTCACATGCAGTAGTGCAGTAGTAGCCACCAAAATGGCCATGTGACCTGACCTACACAATGGCCACTTACCGCTTGTGCATACTTATTCAGGGCTAGCATGTATAGCGCATTGGATAAGATGTACTGAGGAGATGAATGGATTTATTCCCAAGTGGAACATTTTATTTCTCTTTGGTATGTGAAGGAATAAATAATTGTGCATGACAGAAACTTAAATGAAGAATGGCGCACACACACTAAGTGAAGACCGTGACCGTTTTGAAATATAATGACGACCCCCGATGATTATCACCTTCTTTTAGTGCTCAATGATCTTGCCCACATGTTCCGGAGGCACTAATCAGCCTCCTAGTATAACAGCATTCACTGGTTAACCCCCAGTGCAGGTATCTGTGTCACTTTCTCCCCGTAATCGTCCTCCTCCCCTCTGACTTGTGTTTTCAGCTTCACACCTTACCCAGAGCGTGTTGTATGGACCCTACAATTGTTGCAGTCTTCACCTTGAATGGGGTCTAACTTTCTCTCTATATCTGGTAAGAATTGCTAACATCAACTTGTCTAACAGGGGGTAGATAAAGACTCCTTGGGCAATAGTTTAAGCAGATATTGCTGTATGCATCACCATGCTACAGTATTGAAAGTATACCAAAAATTGCTTGATGGAAAAATGTATATTTATTCTATTGCAAATATAATAATCAATATAAAAAATATATAAATACATGTACATGTAGTATTGTCAATACAATATAAAAAACTATATAAAAAATATACAAAAAAATACAAAAAATCCTATTCAGACCCCAGAGGAAGTGGTTATAAGCCATATAACGTGTAGGGTAAGGGATCAGAGTAGGATTTTTTTGTATTGTTTTTGTATTATTTTTTATATAGTTTTTTATATTGTATTGTCAAGTACTACATGTACATGTATTTTATATATTTTTTTATATTGATTATTAAATTTGACATAGAATAAATATACATTTTTCACCTAGCAATTTTTGGTATACTTTCAGTACTGTAGCATGGTGATGTATACAGCAATATCTGTTTAAACTATTCCCCAAGGAGTCCTTATCTAACCCCTGTTAGACAAATTGGTGTTAGCAATACTTACCAGATATAGAGAGACTAGTTGAAGAGCCTGTTACACGGGCCACTGTGCCACTGCTAGCCAGTCGCGGGGCAGTCATGCGCAGTAGAGACTGCCCGCGCTGTGGCTGATACAGAGCTGGATGCTCCGAAGAGCGTCCAGCTCTGTATCAGCCGCGCCATGGGCACTCTCTACTGCGAATGACTGTGTCGTTACACACCTTTTAGCAAATTATTATTTAGGATAAGTTAGACCCCATTCAAAGGGAAGACTGCAGTGCTTGGAGGGTCCATACAACATGCTCTGGGTAAGGCGGGTCTGAGGGGAGGAGGATGAAGATGGCAAGAGAGTGACACAGGGGGTTATTATCACGGTGCCCGTGATTCTGCGACAGGGCGACATGTTTACTTACGGGTTTTCCCGTGCACGGTTCTTATTGGCGATTGGGTGCTGGCTCCTCCCAGGGTTAGCCTTTTTGAACTGTCTCCTGTCATCCTTTCAGTGCCCTTTTGTGGTGTACCTGTACCTAGCATTTGAGTTGCTGCTTGTTCCTGCTCCGTGTATGACCCAGCTTGTCTGACTACGCTCCTGTTGCTCCTGTGTTCTGATTCCATTGCTGACTAGGACTGGCTGATTACCTCCGTGTGTACCGACCTGGCTTTGGCTGAGTATCCAATTCCATTGCTGACTAGGACTGGCTGACTATCTCTGTGTGTACCGACCTGGCTTGGCTGAGTATCCGATTCCATTGCTGACTAGGACTGGCTGACTAGCTCCGTGTGTACCGACCTGGCTTTGGCTGAGTATCCGATTCTGTTAGTGACTAGGACTGGCTACTCATCAGTGTCTACCGATTTGGCAGTTCTGGCATAGACCCATCAGGGTGCGTACCCTGTTTTCCGTTCTGCCTACTCTCGCTTGCAGTAATACCACTACAGCGCCTGCTTGGCCTGTCACTCCCGAGGTCATCTGGGAGACTGTTTGCGAGTAGCTCTAGTCGCTTGCCAGTATCTGTTGTGCTGTCTCCGCTATCCCTAGTGCTCTAGGGACTTGGTCACTTGCCAGTGTCCTATCTGTGTTGCCTCCGCTATCCCTAGCATTCTAGAGACTTGGTCACTTGCCAGGTTCCTATCTGCGTTGTCTCCACTATCCCTAGCGTTTTAGGGACTTGGTCACTTGCCAGTGTCCTATCTGTGTTACCTCTGCTATCCCCAGCGTTCTAGGGACTTGGTTACTTGCCAGTGTCCTATCTGTGTTGCCTCCGCTATCCCTAGCGTTCTAGGGACTTGGTCACTTGCCAGTGTCCTTTCAGTGTTGCCTCCTCTATCCCTAGCGTTCTAGGGACTTGGTCACTTGCCAGTGTCCTATCTGGGTTGCCTCCGCTATCCCTAGCCTACTAGGGACCCAGTCACTTCCCAGTTGCCTCCACTATCCCTAGTCCTCTAGGGAGTTGCCCTGCAGTTAACCATCGCTATAGTAGGGTCTTTCCGTGGTGTGGTGCTGTTGTGGTTTTCCTTGTTCCAGTGACCTGTCGATGAATCAAGCCAGCATATCCTACTGTTATTATTGCCTACTGATATTTCTGTCCATCCTGACCTGCGTCAGATTTGGGATGTACCACGGCACTGACCTCATCTGGACCTGAGTAGGGTGATTGCTTTTGTTTGTTAATTTTCAGTAAAGCTGTTCTTAACCTTACCTAATTGCCTGAGTGTTCTTACAAAACCGTGACAGATAACCAGTGAATGCTGTTATACTGTGAGGCTGGTTAGTGCCTCAGGAACATGTGAGTAAGATCATTGAGCACTAAAAGAAGGTGATAATCATTGCTGGTGGTAAATATATAAGTGATTGTGGTCATGACAGAAACATGCTTGCACAGTGGTGCATCAGTGGGGATCTAATTTGTTACCCCTAATCTTTATCTATTTTCACTTTGTCCCAGGTAGGGACTAATGAAGTCTGTCAGGGGATACCGAATAATATACCTACTGATGTCTGCTGGTGCATGTGTTTCTGTCTAGCTCTCTCTTTTCATAGTCCCATAAAGGGTGAAAGAGAATATAAATACGAGTTTATCAGGGCGTGCTGAATAATAGCATCATCTTCTTATTGTTTATTTTATACTAGCTGAACAGCCCGTTACACGGGCCACAGTGCCTCTGGCAGCCGGTCGCGGGGCAGACACACGGAGCGCCCAGCTCTGTATCAGCCGCGGCGCGGCCAGTCTCCACTGTGTGTGACTGCCGCACGCGCAGCAGTGTCTACTGCGCATGTCGGGCGTTACACACAACTTAGCGAATTATTATATAGGATGTCCAAGAGAGAAAAATAGTTACATTTAGAGATGAATCTAGTCATCCCTTCGGCATTTCAGTGATTTGCCAGAGGGCTGCACGCTGGGGCGGGGGGTGTGGGTGGTATTATGTAAATTTTAGTGAGCATGACTTTTTCTAGGAGTACTGGAACTCTATAGTGAATATAACTTTTCTTATTAGTGCTAGCATACTTTCTAGTGACTTATTTTTCTTAGCAGCTCTGCAAAACTTTCTAAGGAATATTATATTCAGTAATAGCGATTACACACTTTCTTGTGGATAGTACATTTTGTTGAGGAGCTGGAGGATTTTATTGTGAATAATATCATTGCTAGTAGTGATAGAACACTATCAAGCAAATATTACCATAAATGAAAGATGATTCTCGCACTCAGGATTTGATTAGATAATAATTATAGAATTATTTTATTCATCACCATTGCACTTGTACAACGTTTCGGGGAATGATCCCTTAAGCACCTGACGAAGGGATCATTCCCCGAAACGTTGTACAAGTGCAATGGTGATGAATAAAATAATTCTATAATTATTAACTAATCAAATCCTGAGTGCAAGAATCATCTTTCATTTATGGTACTCGTTAACGGGCCAAGTTGTGGCACTGACCCACAAGTTTCTCCTTCACCGGATTAATTGAAGAGTGGTGAGCTGAGGTAACTATTCCAAGTCAAGAAAATATTACCATTGATTGTAGCATTGGGTCACACTGAATATTACCTTCACCTGTAGTGCAGGAACACATTCTAGTGACTATTACATTTGCTTGCAATGCAGGAACATTTTCTAGTGACTATTACCTTTGCTTCAATTCAGGAAGACCAATGAATATCACCATTCTACTGAATATTACCTTTTGGTCAATTCATGGCCATTATTTTCCAAGCTCATCTGTAAGACTGAGTTTGTGGATTTATGTTGTAAAATTGAGAGAATTATTATTTCTCCTGACATGTGACGTGAAGATATTTTAGGCATAAATCAATATGTAGAAAATGAATATGACAAAAATGTATTTAGAGTATAAAAATTTGTGAAAGTGCATCTTGTTGGGAGCTTGGTCATCCACAAATAAATATTTTCACTAACCCCCTAGTTTGCAATTAAAGGGTCAATTAGCTAAATACCCCCTCTGACAATTATTTGTGTTGTTAATTCTGTACATTAGTTGCTTGTTTCCATGGTTTCACATCTGTGAATATGCTGCTTCTGTGCCTGGCATGTTATAACATTTGGAGACAAAGTATCTGTGTTCACATTAGACAACTGTAAATTAATTACATGAGTGGTCTATCTGACCATGAGGGCTTTTAAGGAGTTTTTGCTTCTCCTGGGTCATCAGACTGAATGAGCAGCTGATCACTGATGGACCATTTCATGACTGTTGATGCAATTCAAAAACTTAAAAAAGGTGCAGTTCTGGAGCAAATCTACTACACCATAGGCAGGGGAGGGCTGGCAACATAGAGCCCAGGGGGCAAACAAAATGAAGTGGCCCGTTTCTACTATAGTCTGAGTCCACTGTCCCAGCCCACCCCCTTTCGTTAATTTTTAAATTGTCATTAATGTTTTGAAGAAAGGCAAGTGATACCTCATAACTTACAACTGAAGTGGAGCTACACTAGTGCTACTACAAAACTTACAATTTAAGTATAGCTACACTAGTGATACCGTAGAGCTTACAAGGGAAATGGGTTATGCTACTAGTGTATCTCCATTTGGAATGTGGCTTTGTGGTATCATTTCTGTAGCTTAATTTCAATTGTAAGCTCTGTGGTATCACTAATATAGCTCCATTTACAGCAACAAATGGGAGATTGAGTGAGGCAGTGGTCCACTGGCCCAGACATATGACTGGCCCAGGGTGCAATTGCCCCCCTGCCCCCAGGCCAGCCCTCCCCTGACCATAGGGCACAAATACATTCAAGACCACTCTAGCATTCCATGTGTTGAAAGTCTAGTTTAAATCAATGGGATTTCTCCCCTACGATGATGGCTTGATCCAGAATTGCAACTCTTAAGCTTCTTGAATTGCAACTACAGTCTTCTCAGAAAAACTGATTCTCAACAAAAACTGAAATAGTGTCAGTTATATTTATAATTAATTTATAAAGACCAGCATATTCTGCAGCACTGCGCAATTCGTAAACTCATTACACAGTGGTGGACAGGACCCTGCGCATGAGACCTTAAAAGTGAGAGAAAGAAGAGGATTAATTGAAACACAAGGTACAATAAGATGGGATTCCATTTAGTGAGAGGGAAAGGTTGGCCCCTGAGATTGGCTGGAAAATGCTAGGACAGTGTAAACTGCTATAGTGGGTGCTTTGGGACAATTTAGATACTAGGTGTAAGCTTTATTGAATAGATGGGTTTTGAGGTAGAACATGAATGAGTGAAAAGTAGGGGAGGATGTGATGAGGAGTGTGGAGTGCCAGTGACAGGGGGCTGCTCTGGTGTAATATTGCTGTTGAGAGTGAGAGGTGGTGGTAAGGGGGGTGACAAATCTGAAGATTATTTTTTGAGCATAGGTTTGGGTATATTTAGAGAAAAGTACAGATGTTTATTATAGTGTGTGAAAAGTTAGATGAATTAACCTAGCTGCAGTATTTCTAATGGATTGAAGTGATGACAGTCTTACAAGTCGAAGGCCATCTAAGAAGGTGTTGAAATGATGGAGCCGGAACATTATAAAGGAGTGGAGTAGGGTTATAGTAGTGTCCTGTGTATGAAAAAGTATAATTTTAGAAATGTTATAGAGATGAAAGTGACGAGACTTTGTGAGAGAAAGAGTATTTGAGTGGTGAATTCATAGTAAAAAAAATTCCCCCTAGGCTGAGTGGTATGGGATATAGTAGAGTTGGGTACGGGTACATTAGCATATATGGGGAATATCATGAGCTCTGTTTTTGATAAGTTTGGTTTTATGTGGCAAAGGAACATCCAGAAGGAAATTGCAGATGGACATTTGGTGACATAATAAAGTAGGACGGATGATAGGTTGGGAGAGGGGATGTATATTTGAGTGTTATCAGCATAAAGGTGATATTAATGATCATGAACGATTGTAAGTTTCTCAAGGTGGAGGTATAGATGGAAAACAGCAAATGGCATTGGACGCATCCTTGGGGAACGACAACTGAAAGAAGAAGTAAAAAAAAATAAATCAGGAAATTCTGGAAGAGCAATTAGTAAGATGGGAGGGCATATCTACAGGGGGTACAGAAAATACAGAATGGGAAAATGTACCCATTGTGTCATCTTCCTCCTCCCTTGACATATCACCTTTGTCTCTGGTACCACCCCCACCAGCTGGTAGAGAGTCTGCAAAACAGAAGAATGAGGAGCTGGAAATATTCTGGATGCCAGAGCTGGGGTTTTATGGATAACAATGGGCAAATTGTCATTTCTGTCTTATTTTTCATTTATTTTTCATTTATTGAATACCAGATGGGTGTGCAATGCATTCACACCCCTCTGCCTCTTAAAGGGTTAAAATAATTTAGAAACATGCTGTAAAACTTCCACAGAAGGAATGATAAATAGCTTTTAATATGTGCAGAATAACTGGACTGGATCAATGATGAGCTCCACAGACAAGGGTACAACTATAGAGTCCTGTTTCCCCCTCTGTGCATGCCAGACACTGGCTCCCTGCACATCTTTATTTAAGTACTCAACACTAATGGGGGCAAGAGTCTGATGTCTCGACACTTAAGCATGCAACATCAGCATGTCGCCCTTTTTAAGCAGGCGACATTTTCAGTTTGGTTGGTGACTCATTAGTGAGAGACAATTCAAAAGGATACCCTTCCCAGTCCATCCCTTATTTCACAGTGTTTCCTTGCTCACACTGTGGACATTGTAGTTGCTGATGAAAGGCATAATTCCTTCTTGCTCTCAAGGGAAAAAATAGTGATGCACCACACCCATGATTTTAAAGGAGTTGCAGGTAGAGAAGCATAACTGGCCAACTTCTCCTCTTCAGATGCACCTGAAGTAATGTGGGGGCTTGTTGTTGTGCTGCTGCTTCTTCGGCAACACTAGGGGTAGTGGCAAATAGAAATATCATCGTACCACAACCTGTCTTAAATAAACTATCCCATTCCAATGCAGCAGCCTAATGCTCGTGCTGCTTAGACGACTCAGTGGCAGTAACTACAGCAGCAGCAAATGCCAGAATGTCATAAGTGGCATTTACCACCACCCTCTATCACTGCTGGCACTAGGACTTTTCAGGATTTTTTTGGCAAGCCTGAGGCATGCAAACACATTTTTTCAGGCTTGTTTTTGGCAAGACTGGGGCCTGCAAACCACTGATTTTCAGGGCTTGTTTTTGGAAAACCTGGGGCCTGCAAACATTTATTAGGGCTTATTTGTGGCAAGCCTGAGGCCTGTAAACAGTTATTTTCACAGCTAGCTTTGTTTGAAGCAAGTAATCAATTTTTGTAAGCCTAGTTTTGCTGTAACATTTTGCATGTTTAGCTTTGTAAGCCTGCTGCTATGCTAACCATTATTTTTAAAGAAATAATTTTAAAAAATACGGTTACAGAATACAATTAATGTGGCAGATGTGTATGAGCATAGTGGACTGGTGTTGTGTGATTGATGTGTATATATCATCACAGGACTGAAAGCTAGACCAATTATTTGGTTTATCATATCTGCATCTAATTTAAGCTTCCAATCTTCTCAGATTATTGTCAAACATTAATAACTGGTCTTAGCAGTGGTCCCAACTGTGGTAGATGGTAGCAACCCTTCAAATCCTTCCCCCTCCTCAGCCTCAGTGCTGCCATTAATAGTACACATGCCATGAGTTTCCCTGTCATGTCTGGTTTTGTCCATTTCTTCTAACTGATACTCAGATGGTATTAGATGTTGGTTAATTTTAGAAATGTCTACCAACAATGCTGCTTTATGACTGTGCCCTACTGTTATTTTACATTATAACCGTCTTCACTGAAACCCTGCTAAGACTGCACTCTTGCTGGTGGGCAACTAAGGATTTCCAAAACAGTATTTATCAGTGCTGGCCACCCATACTATTTTGATTGACAGTAGTCAATAGTGTCATCCTTTCTGCCTAGAAAGTACCTATCGTGAAAATATGCTGTATCCATCTCGCATGCAATGGGACCACTCCTAGGAGCTACATGGTGTTCATGTGTATCAGTTACCAACCCATACTCTGGGAGCAAATCCCATAGATATGTGCCACCACCAGCACCACTACCACCACCACAAATGTTAGATTCCACTCCTTAGACACATAAATTGCTTTCTGTGATGATGATGATGATGTTCAGAAATATTTTGTGAATGGGATGTTCTTAATGATGTTGTTGCTGCTGGTATAAACCCTTTGTTGACTTATTTTTCACTATGCTTTCTACTAGTTTTTAGTCCTAACTTCCACTCTCTCATCTTCCACAATACAACCCTCCACTTGATCTTGAAGCATATATTCATATTCTTTGAGAGTTGCTACTGATCATCACACCTTGTCACAAATCAGCTACTCTTTGGCAGAAAATCAGAAATTTTATGTGTAAAGCGGGGGTCCAGCAAAGTAGCAATAATATATTCCTCATTACTTTTAATAGACACATGAGTGGATCCTGCTCAAAGTATACTAACATGTCCATCACTAGCTTGTGCATGTCTGTGGGGGAGAACTGTGATAATTCCTGCTCCTACATGACCAACCAGCAAGGTAGCCTCCTCAAAAGGTTTCAGCAGCTCATATAGGTCACATATTAGTTGCCATATTCTGCTCATGCAAATGCTGTAGCATGGAGAAAGTGGAATTCTACATTTTAGGGACCTTAATTTTAAGCTGGTGATGGGGCAGGTTTTTACACTCTTGCATGGAATCTAATGCATTCTGAGCACTGTAGGAGTGACTAAAATGGGCACAGATTTTGTGGTTGAGTTGTACTTGTTTGTCACAGTTTCAGGTGCAGCAGTTGGTTGAACTGCTACACCTTACTCCAGTATGCTATCAACACTAGAATGGGATTTGTTGTTGTCTTCATTGTTCTTGGTGGTTTATTACTGGTGGTGGTGGAACATTTTATGCAACTTTGGCAAACAGCTTCCTCAGGAAGAGAAAGTTCATCATTTATTGCACAATCTGCAGCAACCATGGCTGCAAGCACTTTTTGTGCTACCACTTTACTAACACATCCCTGCACTTCTCCAACTCCTTTTCCCCTCCTCTTTACCCTAGTACGTTTGCTGGACATTATTAAACCAGTTTGTATTTTAACAGTGAAGTACACAACAGAAATGATTGTGTGTGATTTTTTTCCCTTTACAAAATAATCTTTCTCTTCTAGTTTCTGTCAGCCCCAGTCACAGCTTATGTCAGGGTTCCTATCTATCACCTGTCATTCAAACTATTTTAAATTTAATGTTTTTTTCTCAGATTTTTTTTATTAACTGTCCCTATCACCATCGACAACAAACAAACAAAAAAACACCCTCCCTAGGCAACTGTTTCTTATCCACTTTGCCTTATGCTAGTGTCAAGAGGATTTCAGCTGCTGCTTTTTCTCTCTCTCCCAGAGTCACCCTTATTTGTTTTTTCATTACAGATGATATCAAGAGACATTAAACGTGCTGGACCCTCTTCTACTGGCTGTTGAAGGAGTCAGTGTCAGTTTAACTTGTCTGTCTATTGAGTGTCAGTCTGCTAAATATACTGTCGGTCAGTCAGTGACAGAGGCTCAGGAAGGAACTTGGATCAAAGCTGCCTGTCTCAGCCACACAACATTTTGGGGTATTTAGGGTAAATCTCCATTGTCTTTTCACACTCCCCCAGACTCCCTTAAAACAGAGAACAAATTGTCTGCCACCACAACTCCCTAAATTACAATTCCAACCACTTTATTTTCCTATCCTAACTAGCTCAAAAATTATGTTGATTTCTCTTACTCTTACAAATGCAGAATGACTGTGGGAATGAGACTTACTTTTTATATTATAACTGCAGCTCAGTAAAAATAAAGATTTGCCACTCGAAGGGAAGTGCCATTCTTTCCTGTTTCACTTTTGAAGTAAAACATTTTTGCCCATCTCTAGTCATTAGCTATGTTTGTAAGAGTGGTCTCAAGGGACTGTTGAGTATTATAACCAGACTATAGAGGATCATTCAGATTGTTAAAATAGAAGAATTGAGTAAGAGGGTTGCAAACAAGTCACACAAGTACCTTTTTAAATAAAGTGAAATAGAGAGATAGGCCAGTAGCTGTCTAGGGAAGATGGGTCAAGGTATGGTTTCTGTATCATGCTTATAATTAGTGCATAGCAATTGCTAGATCAGATCTAGAGGACTCAATACAGAGTTAGAGAACAGAGGCAAACTGGACACACATGCTGCTGGAGGTCAGGAAATAAGTGGTGGAGAGATGTTGATAAGCGGTGTTGACCACAACTGAGCTGCTATTTCACCAGGAGCTTGTAGTAAAGGTTTTGATCTCAAGGTCTTATGTCAGGGGCCAGGCTAGGATGAGCTCACTTGCCAGACAAGAGTTAGCTGATACAACAAAAGCTCCGACCAGCTGAGAAGACAAGAAGTATAGTCAATAAAGCCAATGGTCTGGACAGGTGGATCTGGTTCTGGTTCATAAATGAAGAACAGAGCAAAGCTCAAAACAGATAGATTTGGTTTGAGGATGAAAAGACAAGCTGAGATTCAGTACACTTGAAATCAATACAGAATAGTGCAGCTAAGACAAGATATTTGTGAAGACAAAGACAAATGGGAGGTCTGGAAGCTTAAAAAAGAAAAAATGTGCTGAAAAAATCACCCCATGACATACACATGAGTTCATCAAAGGGCAGGAAAACCCCTGCACAGACAACAAAATTGACAAAGATTAGAGATGAACTCCTTGTAGAGTGTAGTGAGTTTGCATTTTCAAGATGAAACATTTATATTACTCCCATTCAAATAGTCCTGACAGGCTTCTTGCCCAGTAACGAAAGAATAAGTCACACATACCTCACATCTGATGTATGCTTTACTTGGGGGGCACGCCAAAATATAATCCATCTGACATCTATCTGACATTGCCTCATTCTACAAGGATTTCTATAATTTGACCCTTATCTCCTTTGTGCCACGGCCCATTTTTTGAGCCATCCAACAATTCTTAGACAGTGTTTCTTATTCTTCAATTTCCCCAGACTTACCCTTTCAGACCCATTTTCCCTGGAGGAGTTTAAGTCTCCAATCAGATCCATGAAACCTAATACGTCCCCAGCCCCTGATGGCTTTTCCAATTTATATTATACCAAATGTATTAATCTACTGCCGCTCCTTACAGGAAGCGTTACATTTGGCGTTGGAGACCGGTTCTTTCCCTTTCAAATTCCTAGAAGCAGCTAAAAACCTGGAAGGACCATTCTAATCTGGCTAACTATAGCCCAATATCCCTCAATACAGATGGCTAAATATGAGAATGTCCTTGCAAACAGACTTGAGCCCCTCCTCCCCAATTGGTGTCTAGTAACCAAGCTGGATTTGTGAACAGTAGACAGGCTCCAGATAATGCTAAGAAGCAGCTAGACATTATTTCCTTTTCTAAGTAGCAATGGTGTGACTTGTCTGCTGCTTGCTTTGGACACAGAGAAGGCTTTTGACATGGTGAACTAGTTGTTCCTGGAGAAGACATTACATTTTCAATTTCTAAAACTGTCTTGGCCCTATACACCAGCCCTTGAGCATTTGTTTAAAACTCTGTTCTTTTGTTTCTGCACTTTTTCAGTATCCAGTGTTACCCATCAGGGCTGTCCCATTTACCCTCTTCTGTTTGCCCTGCTTATGGAACCTCTGGCCCAGAGTATTAGATATTCTCCAGATGTCAGTGGTGTATTTATAGCAAATTAGAAACACAAGATTAGTCTCTTTGCTGACATTATTCTTACCATCTCCAGTCCCCTAGTCTTGCTCTCTAACCTGAATTGCTTGCTTCATGAATTCCGCCATGTTCTTTATTATAAAGTCAACCACTTCAAGTCTGACGTTCTACCGCTCAATATTCCTCCTTCATTGCCATCCAGTTTGCAGACTACATCTGTAGAGATTATCATATTAAATACCTGGCAAGAGACAATGTGCAACCTCTTTTACATACTATTAGCTAAGACATGTCACAGGTAGTGATGAGCGAGCACCCCAATGCTCGGGTGTTCGGGTGCTCTGACCGAGCACCCCCGGAGGCTCGAGTGCTCGGCCGAGCACCCGAGCCCCATTGAAGTCAATGGGAGGACTCGAGCATTACACCAGGCACCCCCTGCTCTGATGAGGGGAGGGTGCCTGGTCCATAGGAAAAGGGAAGAAAATGATGGAAACACCACAGAAATGGTTCAGGGACAGCATAGGGAGGATGTCTGGATGCATCTTGGACTCCAACATTGCTGCTGGGAACGATCTTTCGCCCGTAGTACGCCATTTTTACAGACTGACCGTAAAACACACAAAAAGGAAAATAAAAACGACTTTAGGCGAAAAATTGTTACCAAACAATATTTGCTGTATATTTACTTGTATATCATCTGCAAATTCTCCCAAAAATTTCCACGATTTTTCTGAAGTGAGGCCATGATTAAGAGGGAAACGTGCGCAGAGGCAAATTCTCCCAAAAATTTCCTTGATTTTTCTGAACTGAGGCCATGATTAAGAGGGAAACGTGCGCAGAGGCAAATTCTCCCAAAAATTTCCTTGATTTTATTGAACTGAGGCCATGATTAAGAGGGAAACGTGCGCAAAGGCAAATTCTCCCAAAAATGTCCTCGATTTTTCTGAACTGGGGCCATGATTAAGAGGGAAACGTGCGCTGAGCCGACCATCTAAAACATTATGGGTGAGGGTCTGCTGCGGAGCTGACCATCCTAAACATTATATGCGAAGGCCCGCTAGTGAGCTGACGCTATAAAACATTATATGAGAGGGCCCGCTAGAGAGCTGACCCAATAAAACATTATATAAGAAGGCCCGCTGGTGAGCTGACCTATACCAAAAGTTGTCAAACAGGGCCCGCTGGTGAGCTGGCCCTATATAAAAATTATATCACAGGGCCCGCTGGTGAGCTGGCCCTATATAAAAATTATAGCACAGGGCATATGGAAGAGGAGGAGGAGGATGAGAAGATTAAGAGTCAACCATATACCCGTTTTTTGGGTGGAAGGGGTGAATGGGAATACAGAGTATTCCCATCATTGTAAATAACATATATAAAGTGAGTTTATGTTCCCCCAGGGCTTTCCTCCAGTGGAGTGGAGAAGTCAGGGGAAATCCAGGCCTTGTTCATTTTTATAAGTGTCAACCTATCAGCATTGTCGGTGGAAAGGCGGATACGCTTATCTGTTATGATGCCACCAGCAGCACTAAATACCCGCTCAGACAGAACGCTGGCGGCAGGGCAGGCCAGCACCTCCAAGGCGTAGAGTGCCAGTTCATACCACGTGTCCAGCTTGGACACCCAGTAGTTGTAAGGCACAGAGGGATCATTGAGGACGCTGACACGGTCTGCTACGTACTCCTTCACCATCTTCCAAAACTTTTCCCTCCTTGTGACACTAGGCTGCGCATCAGGGTGAGGGTGCTGGCGGGGTGTCATGAAGGTGTCCCACGCCTTGGAGAGTGTTGCCCTGCCTTTGTCGGAACTGCTGTGTGCTCCCCTTTTCTCCCCTTCTCTGTTGGCCAAGGTAGCACGTACTCTGCCGCTAGCGTTGTCAGATGGAAAATTTTGGAGCAATTTTTCAACAAGAACCTTCTGGTATTGCACCATTTTGCTTGTCCTCTCCACCGGAGGAATGAGAGATGAGAAATTCTCTTTGTAGCGGGGGTCCAGAAGGGTGAACACCCAGTAATCCGTGTTGTCTAAAATGCGTATAACGCGTGGGTCACGGGAAAGGCAGCCTAACATAAAGTCAGCCATGTGTGCCAGAGTACCAACAGTCAAGATTTCGCTGTCCTCACCAGGAGGATGACTCTCAATCTCCTCATCCTCTTCCTCCTCTTCTGCCCACCCACGCTGAAGAGATGGAACTAAAGTTCCATGGCTACCCTCTGTAGCGGAGGCAACCGTGTCTTCTTCCTCCTCCTCCTCCGCCTCCTCCAATTGTCGCTGAGAAGACGAAGTGAGGGTGCTCTGGCTATCACCTTGTGTAAGCTCTTCCTCCCGCATTTCCACCTCTTCCACATGCAAAGCGTCAGTTTTAATTGTGAGCAGCGAGCGTTTCAGTAGACACAGAAGTGGGATGGTTACACTGATAATAGCGTTATCGCCGCTCACCATCTGTGTCGATTCCTCAAAATTGCGTAAAACCTCACAGAGGTCTGACATCCATTCCCACTCCTCACTTCTGATTACAGGAAGTTGAACGGAGAGGCGACGACCGTGTAACAGCTGGTACTCCACTACTGCCCTCTGCTGCTCACAAAGCCGGGCCAACATGTGGAAGGTGGAGTTCCAGCGCGTGCTCACGTCACACAGCAGCCGGTGAGCTGGCAATTGTAAGCGCTGCTGCAGCTTCAACAGGCCGGCTGAAGCTGTAGATGACTTACGGAAATGTGCACACACGCGGCGCACCTTGGTCAAGAGATCATGCACATTGGGGTAGGTTTTTAGAAATCGCTGAACCACTAAATTAAATACATGCGCTAGGCATGGTACGTGTGTGAGCTTGCCGAGCTCCAAAGCCGCCACCAAGTTACGCCCATTATCACACACAACCATGCCTGGTTGCAGGTTGAGTGGCGAGAGCCACTGCTCGGTCTGGTGACTAATCCCCTGCAACAGCTCTGAGGCCGTGTGCTGTTTGTCCCCAAGGCAGATCAGCTTCAGCACGGCCTGTTGACGCTTCCCCACTGCAGTGCTACACTGCTTCCAGCTACTGGCTGATGGGGGAGTGGCGCTGCGTGTAGAGAATTCGGAGGTGGAAACGGAGGAGGAGGAGCCAATAACGTAGGTGCTGGCGGAAACCCTGATGGAGGTAGGGCCCGCAATCCTCGGCGTGGGTAGCACCCGTGCCATCCCAGGGTCTGAGTCGCTCCCAGCCTCCACGACATTCACCCAGTGTGCCGTCAGGGAAATGTAGCGTCCCTGGCCACAAGCACTTGTCCATGTGTCAGTCGTTAAGTGGACCTTCCCAGTAACTGCGTTGGTCAGGGCACGGGTGATGTTACGGGACACATGGTGGTGTAATGCGGGGATGGCACACCGGGAAAAGTAGTGGCGGCTGGGGACCGCGTACCGAGGGACAGCTGCTGCCATCAGGCTGCGGAAGGACTCAGTGTCCACAAGCCTAAATGGCAGCATTTCGATGGCCAGTAATTTGGAAAGGTGTGAGGTTAGTGCTATGGCCTGTGGGTGGGTGGCTGGGTATTTTCGCTTGCGCTCAAATGCCTGGGGTAACGACATTTGGACGCTGTGCTGGGACAGGGAAGTGGATGTGGTCGCTGATGGTGCTTCAGATGGTACAGGTGCAGGGCGGGAGGTATGCGGGCCTGCGCCTTCGACAGGCGATTGGCCGGCACCGAAAACAGGGGAAGAGGAGGCAGTGGTGTGGCCTGCAGACACAGATGGGCGATCCAGGCGTTCCTCCCACTTATTACGGTGCTTGGATGCCATGTGGCGGATCATGCTGGTGGTGGTGAGGTTTCTAGTGTTCATGCCTCGGCTCATTCTGGTGTGGCACAGGTTGCAAACTACAATTCTTTTGTCGTCCGCACTTTCCTTAAAAAAACGCCATACCGCGGAACACCTACCCCTTGGCAAGGGAGATTTACGCAAGGGGGTGCTCCGTGGAACATTTGCGGGCCGGTTTGGTGCGGTCCGCCTTCTTTCTGTAGCCACACCACTGCCTCTTCCAGCCTGTTGCGGTGCTGCAGATGGCTCACCCTCAGGACTGCTGTCATCGCTCGGCTCTACACCTTCCCAGGTGGGGTCAGTCACCTCATCGTCCACCAAGTCCTCCTCCACTTCCTCACTCTGATCATCCTCCTCATGTCTTGATCCCACCACATACTCAGTCATTGACAACTGTATAACATCCTCCTCAACAAGGTCTTGAGACAGTAATAGTGGTTGATTTAATGGCAACTGTGTCTCATCATCATCATCATCCACTACTTCCTTTGACCTTAAATGCCGTTCACATCTGTCATCTTCTTGTGATTGGGTACCCTCCAGAGGTTGTGAATCAGGGCATAAGATGTCATGTTCCTCTGCAAGCGTGCTTGGAGAGAGGGTCAAATGAAGGATTGGTGATGAGACGAGCTCATCACTATATCCCAGTGTGGGATCACTTCTTTGACCAGACCGTCTATGGTGGGAGGAAGGATGATCAGAGTGAGGATTATGTTGACCAGACTCTTGGCTACTGAGAGTGGACTTGGTGGAAGACAGGGTGGTGCTTAACCGACTGGAAGCAGTATCAGCTGACATCCAACCGACCACCTGTTCGCAGTGGTCGGACCTCGAGAGTGATGTCCTGCGACGCCCTGTAAAATTAGACATGAAGCTAGGTATGGTGGATGTTTTTCTTTCTTGTGCTCTGGCACCAGGCACAGTTTCTCCTCGTCCTGACCCGCGCCCTGAACTATCAGGATCACGTCCACTTCCCCGTCCCTTTTTACCCGCCTTCTTCATCTTACACGGAATATGTGACTTTGATATTTTAGTTTGAAGACTTAACAGTATTTCTTCCTATTCTGCAACTGTGCAGAGTACACAGAATAGGCTGCTAAACTGCGGCGAAGCACACTGAATGGAATATGTGACTTTGATATTTTAGTTTGAAGACTTAACAGTATTTCTTCCTATTCTGCAACTGTGCAGAGTACACAGAATAGGCTGCTAAACTGCGGCGAAGCACACTGAATGGAATATGTGACTTTGATATTTTAGTTTGAAGACTTAACAGTATTTCTTCCTATTCTGCAACTGTGCAGAGTACACAGAATAGGCTGCTAAACTGCGGTGACGCACACTGAATGGAATATGTGACTTTGATATTTGAGTTTGAAGACTTAACAGTATTTCTTCCTATTCTGCAACTGTGCAGAGTACACAGAATAGGCTGCTAAACTGCGGTGACGCACACTGAATGGAATATGTGACTTTGATATTTGAGTTTGAAGACTTAACAGTATTTCTTCCTATTCTGCAACTGTGCAGAGTACACAGAATAGGCTGCTAAACTGCGGTGACGCACACTGAATGGAATATGTGACTTTGATATTTGAGTTTGAAGACTTAACAGTATTTCTTCCTATTCTGCAACTGTGCAGAGTACACAGAATAGGCTGCTAAACTGCGGTGACGCACACTGAATGGAATATGTGACTTTGATATTTTAGTTTGAAGACTTAACAGTATTTCTTCCTATTCTGCAACTGTGCAGAGTACACAGAATAGGCTGCTAAACTGCAGCGAAGCACACTGAATGGAATATGTGACTTTGATATTTTAGTTTGAAGACTTAACAGTATTTCTTCCTATTCTGCAACTCTGCACAGTACACAGAATGTGCTGCTAAACTGCGGCGAAGCACACTGAATGGAATATGTGACTTTGATATTTTAGTTTGAAGACTTAACAGTATTTCTTCCTATTCTGCAACTCTGCACAGTACACAGAATGTGCTGCTAAACTGCGGCGAAGCACACTGAATGGAATATGTGACTTTGATATTTTAGTTTGAAGACTTAACAGTATTTCTTCCTATTCTGCAACTCTGCACAGTACACAGAATGTGCTGCTAAACTGCGGCGAAGCACACTGAATGGAATATGTGACTTTGATATTTTAGTTTGAAGACTTAACAGTATTTCTTCCTATTCTGCAACTCTGCACAGTACACAGAATGTGCTGCTAAACTGCGGCGAAGCACACTGAATGGAATATGTGACTTTGATATTTTAGTTTGAAGACTTAACAGAATGTGCTCTAATCTGCAACTTTGCACACTAAACAGAATGTGCTCTAATCTGCAACTTTGCACACTAAACAGAATGTGCTCTAATCTGCAACTTTGCACACTAAACAGAATGTGCTCTAATCTGCAACTTTGCACACTAAACAGAATGTGCTCTAATCTGCAACTTTGCACACTAAACAGAATATATGAAATTTTTTTTTTTTTGTTTTTTTCCCCCCACACAAAATAACCTGCTGCCCCCACACACAGTAGTCCTAAAAAGGACTTTTGGTTCTTTTTTTTTCACAAATGTGCTTTTTTTCTCCCTACACTGACTTTCCCTTCCTATCCTCATCTCTCCCTGGCTAAGACTGAGCCGAACTCGCTGGTCAGGTGCTATACAGCACCCGACCACGGGTTCTGGCCAGCCAATCAGTGTAATGCCAGCAGCCAACATGGCTGCTGGCATTACACTGATGTCAGAGCCTCCCTGCACGTTTATTGGCTGCGCAGCAGCCGCAAAACGTGCGGGGAGGAGACCCGAACATGGTGGGCGAGCACATGCGGTACTCGTACGAGTACCGCCATGTGCCGAGCAGAGCGATGCTCGAGCCGATCCGAGCATCGGCCGAGCATACTCGCTCAACACTAGTCACAGGGCAAAATTTTTGTACTTGGATAGGACTGCTGTTATGATTCTTCCAAAAATACTTTATTTCTTTAGGGCTGTCCCTGTGATGCCTCCAGCAACTTAGACTGTAATGTGCAAAAGTTTTAGGCAGGTGTGAAAAAATGCTGTAAAATAAGAATGCTTTCAAAAATAGACAATTTAATAGTTTATATTTATCAATTAACAAAATGGTGGTGAGTGAACAGAAGAAGAATCTAAATCAAAACAGCATTCTTCTCGGTACACTTACACAGTCAGCGATTTTGTAGGCATATAGTCAGGTATATCTCATTAAACAATTATACCAAACGGATGCTAATGGTCAGCAGTGTAATATGTAGGTTGAAACAATCATTAACTGAAACAGAAACAGCTGTATAGGAGGAATAAAACTGGCTGATGAACAGCCAACTCATCTAAAAAGGTGAGGTTGCTGAAGATAGTTTAATGTCAAAAGTCATACACATAGCAACAAGACACAAGGTAGTTATACTGCTGCGGGTCTCTCCCAGGCAGAAATTTCAAGGCAGGCAGGGTTTTCCAGATGTGCTGTCCAAGCTCTTTTGTAGAAGCACAAAGAAACATACAAAGTTCAGAACCGTAGACGCAGTGGTCGGCCTAGCAAACTTAGTGCATCAGATGAAAGACACATCATGCTTATTTCAGTTCGCAATTGTAAGATGTCCAGCAGTACCATCAGTTCAGAATTGGCAGAAAACAGTGGGGCCCTGTACACCCATCTACAGTCTAGAGAAGTCTGGTCAGAAGTGGTCTTTACAGAAGACTTGTGGCCAAAGAGCCATACGTCTGACGTGGAAACAAGGCCAAGCGACTCAACTATGCACGAAAACACAGGAACTGGGGTGCAGAAAAACAGCAGCAGGTGCTCTGGACTGATGAGTCAAAATTTGAAATATTTGGTTGTAGCAGAAGGCAGTTTGTTCGCTGAAGACTGGAGAGTGATAAAATAATGAGTGTCTGTAAGCAACAGTGAAGCATGGTGGAGGTTCCTTGCAAGTTTGGGGATGCATTTCTGCAAATGGAGTTGTGGATTTGGTCAGAATTAATGGTATCCTCAGTGATAAGAAGTACAGGCAGATACTTATTCATCATGCAGTACCATCAGGGAGTGATCTGATTGGCCCCACATTTATTCTGCATCATGACTATGACCCCAAACATACAGCCAAAGTAATTAAGAACTATCTTCAGCAGAAAGAAAAGATCCAATTGGTAGAATGAAAGCCTCTGTAAAACGAACGCTGGAGAGCAAGGTTAGTGAGTGAGGCTTGAGTGGATAGCTAGCCATGGGGGAAAACAGTGTTACGGTTTTCTGACACACAGACCAGGATGTAACGTAAAATACACTTTATTGAAATAAAAATGAACAACACTGCCCCTAGGGGCTAGTAAAGTTAAGTACAGGCAATATGCACAGAGGATGGAGTAAACTACAAACAGTAGTGCATAGAGGGTTAAGTGGAGCAACTGGTAAGGCTCAGGCTAGATTGGCCAACGCCCAGGGGATATAAAGCAGTCTATGGTACAGTCTTTAAATGTAGATCAGGAACTCAGGAAAAGCGCTGTAACACTCTTGAAGCATAAACAGGATGAGCCCCTGTTACTCTAAGCTGAGTCCGTACCACCACAGTGGGCTTATGAGGATTGCAACTGCCAAATTGATGTAACCAGAATAGGAATCGCCCTGAATGAGTATCGAGTAACCCGGCGTCTGCCACTGAAGTATGCCAGCCCTTGGGAGGCCACAGTAGAACGGAATTGCCCAAGCTATGAAGAGCCGATGCACAGAGTAGTGCAGTTGGGATAAAACACTTTGAGCGAATGAGGTACTGCCCAGACACCCACAAGGTGTGACCCAGAATCCTTGTAGCAAGAGCGAATGGACTACCAGTGTCAACCAGCGTGATCACGATGCTCACCGGGCATCGAACAGGCGGAGCTCTGCAAGGACTGGTATAGCGTAAAGCGGAGGCTCAAATGTGTTAAGGCTCAGAGAATCACCGGAGCTTGGCAATGAATCAAATGGCACGTAATCGGAGGCTACTGGCAGTGCAAGGGTTAATCTGGTACATTTGAAATGCTCAACGAGAACAAGGCAGGCAACCTCGGCTGCAGCGTAATGAGCTAGGAAACAGAGAACAGTCAGAATGTCGCCAGCACGACCGGAGTACACAGGAACAGCAACCGGACAGGAGCAGTAACCGGACAGGAACAGTAGCCGGAACCGGATGACTGAGTCGCGGGAACACCACCGGAGAGTGGAGCAGTCACGGAGCAGGATCAGGAGCCAGAACCGGGTCGAATCACGGAGCGGAGTCGTCAGCCAGAGCCGGGTCGGATCACGGTGCAGGGTCGTCAGCCAGAGCCGGGTCGGATCACGGTGCAGGGTCGTCAGCCAGAGCCGGGTCGGATCACGGTGCAGGGTCGTCAGCCAGAGCCGGGTCAGTTCACGGTGCAGGGTCGTCAGCCAGAGCCGGGTCAGTTCACGGTGCAGGAGCAGAAGAAGAGTCAGACTAGCCGGTTCGGTACACAGGAGACACTGGAGATCAATAACAAGGCGCAGCAACACAACACCACGAAAGGGCAATTGACAAGTGCCCAAGCCTCAGTATATAAAGGCACATCCTGGGCGGGCCAATCAGATTCCTCCAATGCAAATGTATACCTACAGAGATTGACAGGAATCACGGGGACCGTGATAAACAGGTCAGATTCTAATTGAATACTGAGAAAATAATCAGGCTGGGGAAGGAAAAGTTAGGCTGACTTCAAGCAGGATCCAATGATAAGCAGATGATAAAACCGGAAGGCAATAATAAGCAATAGGAAATCTCAAGGCAGGATACCCAGGACAAAATCTTTGCACGGGCAATTGCTAGAATCAGGAAGTAGCTTTAACTAGGAAAGGAAACCCCAAACAGAGGCTCACTTCCTGGTTTGAGTTCCATATTGGAGGTGGAAACATCCAGCTCCAGCAGCCAACTTGGTAGAAGCAACTATAAACCAACTAAGAAGAAGATGATACCGTCTGGTTGGAGGTGCAAACTGAACAAGTTCTTATAGGATGTTACACAGCCCAAACGTCATGACTAAATAGTCATAATGGGCAAACCTAGTATTAGTTTTCAATTCATCTCCCTCTTTAATCCGTATCACACTGGGGATGCCTATTTTTTTACTGTGATTTGTTGAGACCATGATAGTCAATGCAAGGGTGTTGAGAGTTGTCTTTCTTAGAAACAAACAAGAAACCAGCTCAGCAGGAGAGGAGGAAGGAAGAATGAATATCTTCTCCAAATTTATTTAATGTTGTTGACCAAGGCTGTGCTTTCTGCTTCAGATAAAAATATGACATCTGAGAAGTACTGTGCTAGAGAGCAGCTCGGTGGGGCAGTCATAAGGCCTTTGGGATTGAGGATGTCAACTTTTTGTTACAGAGCAAAATAAATTCCAGTAAGCCTGTGGAACAATTTTCTTGCAGATTTTACAATTACCACTACAAGAGATATTCTGGAAAGAAAATTAGCATGCCAGAAGTCACTTCGAGCAGAAATTTGATTTTCTCTCTAAATGCTGTATGGATAATGTCTCTATAACAAAGAAAGTCCTATGATGATGGAAGAGTTAAGAGACAGAATAACGTCAAAGCATAACTTCTCTCTATGCCAGGCTTCCACAATAGCTAAGGAAAAGATTTCTAGGGAAATTATTACGTTACCTACAGGCTTGCCATCCCATAAAGAGTCCACTACAGGAACTGTCTTAGGTTGCAAGGAAATACCAGACTGGATGGCGAAGACATGACAAAAAGAAAATACTAGCAGTCATGGAGTCAGTGAAGGCTTGTGTGGCTATGGAGTGCCCCCCCCATTAGAGGGAAACAGGAAACAACAAATGACTAGACTGTGGATGGTTTTATGAGGATATGTCTAGAGTGAATCCTCTACTAACTACTAAGTGAGAGACTTTGCCCGACACACTTGACTTGACTTTCTGGTCCAAGTAGAGCTGAGGCCAGACCAGGATGAGCTCACTTGCCAGACGAGAGACAACAGAAGTAGTCAAATCTCAGGCAAAGCATCAGTACAACTTAGGAAGGAAGAAGTGTAATTGACAAAACCAGTCATCGTCTTATACAGATCTGGTTTGTGAAATGAGAAACATGCCAAAATTCTGGACTAACGGATCTGGTTCACAGACAAAAGGACAAGCCAAGGTTTGGTACACAGGAAATCCATTCATAATAGTGCAGCTCAAAGCTCTTTACACTGGTAAATGCTTTCACACAGGAAAGCAAAATTTCAGTATTTGGAGATTACACTAAATTATGCAGGGAAATAAATTCAGAGCAGGATGTTAACTCTTTTCAGAGGGATTTACATAAAAATACCAGATTAGGCAAACACATGGAATACAAAGTTTAATGTGGGAAAATGTAAAGTTATGCACTTGGGAAGAACAAATATCAGTGCCACTTATGAACTTAATGCAATAATTTTAGGTAACTCATTGCTAGAGAAAGACCTGGGAATCCTTGTAAACTACAAACTCAGAAACAGCAACCAGTGTCAGACAGTAGTAGTGAAAGCAAACAAAGTCCTGTCTTGCATAAAAAGGGGTACTGAAGCAAGAATGGGTAACATAATTTTGCCACTGTACAAATCATTGGTATGACTTCACCTAAAATATGCTGTGAAGTTTTGAGAACCAGTTCTGAAAAAGGATATTCTAGAACTAGAGAGAGTACAGCAAAGAGCAACAAAATTAACTGAGAGAACGGAGGACTAGAAGTATGCAGAACATCTAGACAAAATTTGATCATGTTACGAGGTATTACAATATGTGAGGTCAATACAAGAATATCTCTGGTGATCTTTTCATTCTAATTCCTGATCAAGCAACTAATAGTCAGCCTTTAATTTAGAGGAAAGGAGGTTTCAACTTCAGCAAAGGAATGGGTTTTTACAGTAAAGTTTCTTAAATTGTGGAATTCCTTGCCCAAGCATCTGGTAAAGGCAAATAAAATGGATACATTTAAGAGAAGATTTTTAGCAGAAGGGAACATACAGGGTTGTACTGTTTATTAGTAGGTAAAACAGAAAGTTCTGGTTAACAGAGTATCACAGTGCCCGTGATTGGTGCTGTTCAGTGTCAGTGACTTGCATAGTATCAGGATTGGCTGTCTGTGATTAGCCCTCCTCACATAGCCTTTTTAAACCCAGGCTGAGCACTTCCAGGTTGCCCTTTCGTGGTGTTTCTGACTCCACTCTGCCTGACCTGCTTGTCAGGCTTCTGGGCCTGTTCCTGCTGTACTTGCTGATCCTGTGTTCCAGTGTTCCAGTATTCCTGTATGCTAGTGTTCCTGTTTTCCAGAGTTCCAGTGTTCCTGCGTTCCAGCACCTCGCGGGTTAATCTTACTGAGTTCCAGTGTTCCTGTGTTCCAGCACCTCGCGGGTTAATCTTACTGAGTTCCTGAATCTCCTGCTCCAGCCGTCGCTCAGGCGACATTGTTCTTCTCGCTGCTGATCATACTTTGTTGGTTTACTCCACTAAACCTGGTTGCGATCTACATTGTTAGTCCCAGCATGCGGACGCTGGTTTACTCCATTAAACCTGGTTGCGATATACATTGTTAGTCCCAGCGTGCGGACGCTGGTTTACTCCACTAAACCTGGTTGCGATATACATTGTTGGTCCCAGTGTGCGGACGCTGGTTTACTCCACTAAACCTGGTTGCAATATACATTGTTGGTCTCAGCATGCGGATGCTGGTTTACTCCACTAAGCCTGGTTGCGATATACATTGTTGGTCCCAGCGTGCGGGCGCTGGTTTACTCCACTAAACCTGGTGACGATATACATTGTTGGTCTCAGCATGCGGACGCTGGTTTACTCCACTAAGCCTGGTTGCGATATACATTGTTGGTCCCAGCGTGCGGGCGCTGGTTTACTCCACTAAACCTAGTTGCTATATACATTGTTGGTCCCAGCGTGTGGACGCTGGTTTACTCCACTAAACTGGTTGCGAGATACATTATTGGCTCCAGCGTGCGGACGCTGGTTTGCTCCACTAAACCTGGTTGCGATATATGTTGTTGGTTCCAGCGTGCGGACGCTGGTTTACTCCACTAAACCTGGTTGCGATATACATTGTTGATTCCCGCGTGCGGTCGCTGGTTTGCTCCATTAAACCTGGTGGCGCTATTACCATTAGTCCCTATGTGCGGACGTTGGTTTGCTCCTGAACATCCAGTACTGTGGTCAGTTGCTATCCACTTCCTTGCAGTTGTCTGAGTATCCCTGGCAATAGACTCCTGCTGAGTAAGACCTCTATACTTATGCTCTATGCTGTCTTAGTCATCTGACAGCTGGTCTACTCGCTCAGGCTGCCCTGCCCGGTATTGGTGAGGCCGGTAGAACCTTTACGATACCATCCTGTAGGTTGCCTCACCCGATATTGGCAGGGCCAGTAGAGCCTACTCCAGTACTTCTTTGGGCTGCCCTGCCCGATATTGGTAAGGCCGGTAGAACCTTGTAATTCACCATCTTTAAGGTTTCCTTACCCGGTATTGGCAGGGCCGGTAGAGCCTACATTCAGCATTCCGTAAGGGCTGCCTTGCCCGGTATTGGTAAGGCCGGTAGAACCGTTATATGTCATCTCACGGTTGCCTTACGCGGTATAGGCAAGGCCGGTAGAGCCTGTCATTAAAACTGTCACTTGGGTTGCCTTGCCCGGTATTTTGGCAAGGCCGGTAGAACCTATTATATGTTATATTACTGTTGTATATTATGTATGTTTACCCTATGGGGACTGCCTTTAACTTTTAATAAAGTTAAGTTATTTTACCAAACCTTAAGTCTGAGAGTCTTCAAATCCGTGACAGTACGAAAGGGCCATGACCTCAGACACTAAGAGTGACGCACAGAATATCCATTGGAGGATGGATATGCACGAGCAACGTTTGGATCAGCTAGTGATTGCTATCCAAACTATTCTTGAACGCAAGATACTTGCGGATAAGTCCGGTGCTAACCCGGTGGTCCCGCCAATTCCGACACCGGAGAATAAGTCTAAGCCCTCAGGGGCTGCAGTCAAAGGGTTAACGGCTTCTGCACCCTTGCCGCTGAGATATGACGGGGACCCTCAGTTATGCAGAGGGTTTATTAATCAACTTGAAATATTTATGGAATTGACGGCACACGCATTTCCTAGTGATCGCAACAAGGTTGGGTTCATGATATCCCTGCTGACTGGCAGAGCATTGGCCTGGGCCAACCCACTTTGGGAAAACGCTAAACCTTGCACAAAGAATTTCTGTGATTTTGTGCAATCCTTTCGGAGAGTATTTGAGCCTCCTGGTAGAACTACCTCTGCTGCTAAACGTCTCATGGAGATACAACAAGGCAGGCGCACGGTTGGCGATTATGCCATTGAATTCCGCACCTTGGCAGCAGAGGTAGGGTGGAATAACGAGGCCCTGTTGGCAGCCTTTGCTCAAGGATTGAGTGACCAGATTAAAGATGAGATTGCAGCAAAACAGTTACCTACTGACCTAGACGATTATATCGAATACGTGATTTTAATTGACTCCAGAATACGTGAAAGATTAACCGCCAGAGAGCGACGAGTACGGTTAAAGAATAATGGGTCCAGTAGCATATTTTGCCCACCCAACCCTCCCTCTGCATCCAAACCTAGTGAACCTATTTCAGAACCAAGTGAACCTATGCAGGTGGGTTTCACTAGGTTAACTAAGGAGCAGAGAAGGTATTGCAAGACACAAGGATTATGTCTGTACTGCGGTAAAGATGGTCACCTGTTAAGATCTTGTCCGGTACGTCCGGGAAATGAACATACCTAGGGTACCTTGGGGGACAGGCCCTAGGTGGTGTCCAATCGTCCCCATTGTTGGACACACTTAAACCCACCATACAGGTGGTATTGTCATGGGCACAACGCTCGGTTGAGGTTTTGGCCTTGGTTGATTCTGGTGCAGCTGGGTATTTTATGGACAATACCTTTGCTGAATTGCATGGGGTACCACAGATTCAGAGGGAAACCCCTCTTGCTATTGAAGCAATTGATGGCAGACCTTTGGAACCCGCCCAAGTTATTTTTGAAACAATGCCCTTGTCCATAACTATTGGGGCTCTTCACAAGGAAGAGCAGCAGTTCCAATTGATTAATTCTCCTCACCATGCCGTGATTTTGGGCTTTCCTTGGTTACAGTTGCACAACCCACAATTTGATTGGCAGAAATGTGAGATTGCTGCTTGGTCTCAGTTCTGTATGGATAAGTGCGTTACCCATCCTGTTAAGGTCTTGTGCACCTCCCCTTCACTACCTGATGCCTACCAGCAGTTTAGCGACGTTTTCAGTAAGGGAGAGGCTGGCACTCTACCTCAGCACAGACCATACGATTGTCGCATAGAACTGAGTCCTGGAGCAGTACCACCGAGGGGACGCACGTATCCATTGTCTTGTGAGGAGAACCAAGCTATGGAGGAATACATAGCAGATGCCCTCAGTAGAGGGATCATAAGGAAATCTACTTCTCCGGCCGGTGCCGGGTTCTTTTTTGTTAAGAAAAAAAGTGGCGAACTGCGACCTTGCATAGACTATCGTGGGCTGAATAAGCTGATGGCAAAAAATGCCTACCCAATACCACTCATCACCAAGCTGTTTGATAGACTTAAGGGGTCCTCGATTTTCACCAAATTGGACCTAAGGGCAGCCTACAATTTGATACGTATCAGAGCCGGTGATGAGTGGAAAACTGCCTTCAATACGAGATCTGGGCATTATGAATATCTAGTCATGCCATTTGGTCTATGTAATGCTCCTGCAGTATTTCAAGAACTGATCAATGACGTTCTTAGAGATATGTTACAATCTTGTGTTGTAGTCTATCTTGACGACATACTTATCCACTCCAAAGACCTGTCACAACACATCAAGGATGTGTCTGAAATTTTGCTGCGCTTACGAAAAAATAAATTATTCTGTAAACTGGAGAAATGTGAGTTCCACAAAACCAGTGTACCGTTTCTGGGGTTTATAATTGGCAAAGACGGCATTGCCATGGATAAAGAGAAATTGACGGCAGTCTTACAATGGCCTGAACCCAAGAGCCTCAAAGCCATCCAACGATTTCTGGGCTTCGCCAATTATTACAGGAAGTTTATTAAAAACTTCTCCTCTATCGTGAAACCTCTGTCTGACCTCACGCACAAGGGCGCTAACCCATCCCTCTGGCCGGTGGCTGCTGAAGAGGCCTTTGAGAAGTTGAAGGTAGCCTTTTCTGAAGTGCCTGTGTTGTCAAACCCTAATCCAATACTCCCCTTTACTTTGGAAGTTGATTAGTGTTGAGCGAGCATGCTCGGCCGATGCTCGGATCGGCTCGAGCATCGCTCTGCTCGGCACATGGCGGTACTCGTCGAGTACCGCCATGTGCTCGCCCGCCATGTTCGGGTGGCAGGGATCTGTGCCAGAAGGAGGCACAGATCTTGCAGACGCTCCGCTGGACCACCAGGGACTGGAGGTAGGGGGCATTGTGGAGATGAAGGGGGACATTTTGGAGATGAAGGGGGACATTTTGGAGATGAAGGGGGACATTGTGGAAGGGGGACATTGTGGAAGGGGGGCATTGCGGAGATGAAGGGGGCATTGCGGAGATGATGGGGGACATTGTGGAAGGGGGACATTGCGGAGATGAAGGGGGCATTGCGGAGATGAAGGGGGACATTGTGGAAGGGGGACATTGCGGAGATGAAGGGGGCATTGCGGAGATGAAGGGGGACATTGTGGAAGGGGGACATTGCGGAGATGAAGGGGGCATTGCGGAGATGAAGGGGGACATTGTGGAAGGGGGACATTGTGGAAGGGGGACATTGCGGAGATGAAGGGGGCATTGCGGAGATGAAGGGGGACATTGTGGAAGGGGGACATTGTGGAAGAGGGGCATTGTGGAGATGAAGGGGGGCATTGACCAGGCACCCTCCCCTCATCAGAGCAGGGGGTGCCTGGTGTAATGCTCGTGTCGCCCCATTGAATTCAGTGGGGCTCGGGTGCTCGGCCGAGCACTCGAGCCTCCGGCGGTGCTCGGTCAGAGCACCCGAGCACCCGAGCATCGGGGTGCTCGCTCAACACTAAAGTTGATGCCTTAGATATTGGGGTCGGGGCGGTGCTCTCTCAGCGACAGGTTAAAGGCGGTACACTCAGACCCTGTGGATTCTTCTCAAAAAAACTGACTAGTGCTCAAAGTCATTACGAGATTGGTGATCGAGAATTACTGGCCATTATCCTCGCTCTCAAAGAATGGCATCATTTACTTGAAGGCACAAAAAACCCCGTCTTGATTCTAACTGATCACAAGAATCTGACATATCTTTCTGAGGCCAAAAGATTGTCTTCTCGCCAGGCCAGATGGGCACTGTTTCTATCCCGATTCAATTTCGTTGTATCATACCTGCCGGGATCAAAGAATGTTAGGGCTGATGCTCTGTCTAGACAATTTGAAGCAGAGGTTGACAGAGAAGAGGTACCAGCCCCTATCATTCAACCCGATCGAATATTGGCTACCATACGTACTAGTATTACTTCACCACTAGGGGAGGAGATTTTGGCATCCCAAGCCTCTGCTCCTCATGAGACTCCAGTGGGCAAATGTTTTGTCGCTGAGCCATTCCGTACTCGATTACTTGAGACCTACCACTCCTCTAAGGCTGCGGGACATATTGGTAGGGATCAATTGTTCTGGTCTCTCTCTCAGCTATTTTGGTGGCCTTCTATGAGAGCAGATTGTGCCAATTTTACGAATGCCTGTGCCACCTGTGCCCGTGCCAAAACCCCTAGACATCTCCCTGTGGGCTTGCTTCAGCCGGTGCCTAATGATGAACGCCCTTGGTCTCACGTCTCTATCGACTTTATGGGAGAATTGCCCAGGTCTAGAGGGTACTCCTTCATATTGATGGTGGTAGACAGGTTCTCTAAAATGGCACACTTCGTACCCCTCCGTGGCCTTCCTTCGGCCAAGGAACTGGCAATGGTATTCGCTCGAGAAGTATTTCGGTTAATTGGAGTACCCAGGGTGCTGGTGTCTGACAGGGGGAGCCAGTTTGTGTCCAGGTTCTGGAGGGCATTTTATGAACAGATGGGCATACAGCTATCATTTTCCTCGGCATATCATCCCCAGACTAACGGGGCCGCTGAGAGGGCCAATCAAGGATTGGAACAGTTTCTGCGATGTTTTGTGACTGACCATCATGATAATTGGGCCGACTTGTTGCCTTGGGCAGAGTTTGCCAGGAACTGCGCAGTTAATTCTTCCTCCGGGAGCTCTCCGTTTTTAATCAATTATGGGTTCCAACCCTGTCTGCTCCCGGATTCCTTTCAATCACAGCAGATTCCAGCTCTGGATGAGCATATAGAGCAACTCCGTTCCACATG
This sequence comes from Rhinophrynus dorsalis, assembly GCA_037306005.1. Taxonomy (NCBI): domain Eukaryota; kingdom Metazoa; phylum Chordata; class Amphibia; order Anura; family Rhinophrynidae; genus Rhinophrynus; species Rhinophrynus dorsalis. The sequence goes on along the minus strand of CM074719.1, from coordinate 538,306,059 downwards.
GGCACAAGTTCAGAGGGCATTGGGCCAGTCTTTTCAGCGACATCAGCGTCATGCCAATCGCAGAAGGCCTCCAGCAGTTTCCTTCCGAGTCGGGGATAGAGTATGGCTGTCCTCCAAGAATCTAAAGCTCAAGGTCCCATCTAATAAGCTGGCACCTCGGTTCATTGGTCCGTACAAGATCATTCGCAAAATTAACCCTGTTTCCTATGCCTTGGAATTACCTGCTTCTATGCGCATTCATAATGTATTCCATGTGTCTCTCCTTAAACCTCTGGTTTGTAACCATTATACTACCACACCTGTGAGGCCAGGTCCTGTTGAAGTCGAGGGGCAGGAGGAGTATGAAGTACAAAACATTATTGATTCCCGCAGGGGTAGAGGAGGGGTACAGTATCTGGTGCATTGGAAAGGTTATGGTCCTGAGGATCGTTCCTGGGTAGACAGTAAGGACGTTCATGCACCCAAGTTACTACGAATATTTCATGCCAAATACCCTCAGAAGCCTAGACCCTACTCTGGGAGAGGGGGTCTTTGAAAGGGGGGTACTATCACGGTGCCCGTGATTGGTGCTGTTCAGTGTCAGTCACTTGCATAGTATCAGGATTGGCTGTCTGTGATTAGCCCTCCTCACACAGCCTTTTTAAACCCAGGCTGAGCACTTCCAGGTTGCCCTTTCGTGGTGTTTCTGACTCCACTCTGCCTGACCTGCTTGTCAGGCTTCTGGGCCTGTTCCTGCTGTACTTGCTGATCCTGTGTTCCAGTGTTCCAGTATTCCTGTATGCTAGTGTTCCTGTTTTCCAGAGTTCCAGTGTTCCTGCGTTCCAGCACCTCGCGGGTTAATCTTACTGAGTTCCAGTGTTCCTGTGTTCCAGCACCTCGTGGGTTAATCTTACTGAGTTCCTGAATCTCCTGCTCCAGCCGTCGCTCTGGCGACTTTGTTCTTCTCGCTGCTGATCATTCTTTGTTGGTTTACTCCACTAAACCTGGTTGCGATCTACATTGTTAGTCCCAGCGTGCGGACGCTGGTTTACTCCACTAAACCTGGTTGCGATATACATTGTTAGTCCCAGCGTGCGGACGCTGGTTTACTCCACTAAACCTGGTTGCGATATACATTGTTAGTCCCAGCGTGCGGACGCTGGTTTACTCCACTAAACCTGGTTGCAATATACATTGTTGGTCCCAGCGTGCGGACGCTGGTTTACTCCACTAAACCTGGTTGCAATATACATTGTTGGTCTCAGCGTGCGGGCGCTGGTTTACTCCACTAAACCTGGTTGCGATATACATTGTTGGTCCCAGCGTGCGGACGCTGGTTTACTCCACTAAACCTGGTTGCAATATACATTGTTGGTCCCAGCGTGCGGACGCTGGTTTACTCCACTAAACCTGGTTGCAATATACATTGTTGGTCTCAGCGTGCGGACGCTGGTTTACTCCACTAAGCCTGGTTGCGATATACATTGTTGGTCCCAGCGTGCGGACGCTGGTTTACTCCACTAAACCTGGTTGCTATATACATTGTTGGTCCCAGCGTGTGGATGCTGGTTTACTCCACTAAACTGGTTGCGATATACATTATTGGCTACAGCGTGCGGACGCTGGTTTGCTCCACTAAACCTGTTTGCGATATACATTGTTGGTTCCAGCGTGCGGTCGCTGGTTTGCTCCATTAAACCTGGTGGCGCTATTACCATTAGTCCCTACATGCGGACGTTGGTTTGCTCCTGAACATCCAGTACTATGGTCAGTCGCTGTCCACTTCCTTGCAGTTGTCTGAGTATCCCTGGCAATAGACTCCTGCTGAGTAAGACCTCTATACTTATGCTCTATGCTGTCTTAGTCATCTGACAGCTGGTCTACTCGCTCAGGCTGCCCTGCCCGGTATTGGTGAGGCCGGTAGAACCTTTACGATACCATCCTGTAAGTTGCCTCACCCGGTATTGGCAGGGCCGGTAGAGCCTACTCCAGTACTACTTTGGGCTGCCCTGCCCGGTATTGGTAAGGCTGGTAGAACCTTATAATTCACCATCTTTAAGGTTGCCTTACCCGGTATTGGCAGGGCCGGTAGAGCCTACATTCAGCATTCCGTAAGGGCTGCCTTGCCCGGTATTGGTAAGGCCGGTAGAACCGGTATATGTCATCTCACGGTTGCCTTACCCGGTATAGGCAAGGCCGGTAGAGCCTGTCATTAAAACTGTCACTTGGGTTGCCTTGCCTGGTATTTTGGCAAGGCCGGTAGAACCTATTATATGTTATATTACTGTTGTATGTTATGTATGTTTACCCTACGGGGACTGCCTTTAACTTTTAATAAAGTTAACTTATTTTACCAAACCTTAAGTCTGAGAGTCTTCAAATCCGTGACACAGGGTAATGCCTAGATAATTCTTGTTTTCTTAGTTATACTGTGGCAAAGGTTGAACTTGATGGACTTTTGTCTTTTTTCAACCTAACTTATTATGTATCTATGTAACTGTGTAACAGTAAAGAGGATTGAAGTTGCTCATATCAACCTCCAATGAATGGATGACTATAGAGGGTGCCAGCTAATAATATTGTCTGACACTCACACAGCCATCCAATCAGACAAGAGTCTCCTGCATTTGGATCAACAGTGGAAAGCAGGAGCTGGTGAGTGAAAGAACATAGGTGACAGAACTATAACAGAGAAATGCTACTGTTCTGCCGCACTGTGTGAAAGAGACCTAGGTCTCCTCACAAGAAATAATAGGCCTCAAAAGACCTGGCTGTCTTGTAAGGGCGCTATTCTATCAGGTTTTAAACTGAGATTATTAACTATAAACTAAAAACCAGATCAAAGGCAACAAAAATATGTAAATAAAGTTGTGTGCTCTATGCAGGACACCTACCTAGGCAAAAAGCTCAAGAGAAACTTTCCTAGGTTTTCATTCTCCTTTAGGCCTCCTTTAAGTTCAGTTGTTTTGCTCACCTCCCTGCTTGCATCAGAGGTCAGATTTCTGACTGCCGAACTGCTATTAGAATTGTTTTGCTAGTTAATGAGGCTGGTGTACTAAGAGGAAATGGTGCCATTCTGAATCAAACCAACTGCACCACAGGGGAGAATGTGCAATCGGCTAAATTCTCAATTATTTAAATGGACTTTAAACTGCTTAATGGGACATTAACACCTAAAAATTAACTGGGGCACTAGACAAGTGGAGCTCTTACCATATCTTGTGGTTTGGGGCAAATAGCTGCAATCAAGATGTCGTTGTTGCCTAAATTTCTATACCTTTTTTGAGCTCTGACAGTAACGCCCCAGTCGCATGATATCCAATCTCTCCACAGGCATATTTTTCATTTCATCTGGGCCTCTAAGAGACCCAGATTGGGCTCTGGTCTACTCTATCGACATTGTTCAGCTGGAGGTCTCTCCGTCCCACACCTGTGGTCCTATTACATGGTGGCTCAGTTTGCCAAGGCAATCCAACTGCATCTCACCTGTAATGTTCCGAGCTGAGTCGCCTTGGAGACGTTGTTGTGCAACTCTCCTCTGACAATGGAGTTGTTGTGGATTCCTTCCTTGCCCCCATCAGCTGTGACCTGTTGCTCCACTCTCTCCCATACCTTGGCTCTGTGGCGTAAACATCGATACAAAGATCGGCTACAAGGTGTTGGCGAGATGGTATTATTGCCCTACTAGAATCCATCTTATTTTCCCTTCAGTACCCCAGTTGTGCTACTGCGGCTGTGGTCAAGAGGATACCTACCTTCACATGTGGGGGTCCTGCCCTTCAGTGATTGTCATTTGGCTCTATGTTTTCAGGCTCCTGAGTTCGACCCTGGGGGTGGTGGTGACACCGGATCCATGGATGGCTCTGCTCAATAGGTCCTCTCGACATACCCCTCTATCCTGATACGCAAATAAACTCATTTTCCGGGTCTGTGCCATGACCTGGTGCCATATAGCTTTCAATTAGAAATCTCTGCCACCGAGTCACGATCCTTTACATAACTAGATTTGGAAGTTGCTCCGCATGGAGAAGCAACCCCCTATCTCCGCAACTCCTCTTCTTCTTACCTCCGGGTCTGGACCCCGTGGATAGATTAAATTGCACCTCCCGAATTTCATCGGGAACTGCTGCTTCATTGAGCCTTGTGGGTGATTCCCTGGTGTGTGAACCTTCCTATCCTCGTATACCATGGAGTGTCTCCCCCCCCTTTTTTTTTTTTTTCTGTTAGACCAGGTGACTCTACATTCTTCTTTGACAAGTGTATGATTGTAATATTTTTGTTTTTTTTTCTTGCTGTTCTTTATGTATTCTTTTTATATTTTTCTTCCCTTATCCATTTTCTTCTGTATCCCTTATTCTTAAAACCCAATAAAAGTTTGAATTAAAAAAAAAATGAACTGGGGCTATATAAACTTAAATATGCTATACTTCATGCTAGCATCTGTAAAACATCTCTGTTTGTTTTCTAAGGCTTAAAATCTGGTCTTCTATGTGCTCCAAGGGAGCAGACATTCCTGCCTTCTCCAGTGCACAAGGGCTTCTATTTACTGTCCAGGATTTTCTGCAAATGGGGTGAGGTAAAATAACAGCCTTTTTCAATACTAAAGCAGTAGACATTAATCTTTACCAATTAACTGACTCTATCTGGTAATAAGTTATCAATAAAGGCAGCACAAACTTCATTAAATCAATGTTCTTTGAACAGGACAAGTTACACATGCATTGAAAAGCAACATTATATTTTAGGGATGAAACATGAAAAAGTAATTTTTATATACGCTAGCTGCTTTTGGTGCTGTTGATCATTTCAACTACTTTTCAGTGAGTTGGTGACCACTCTGCCATGCAAAACGTTAAAGTTCTGTTTAAGTCAATGGGAATTTTTATTTCTCCTTCATGGGTCAAATCTTTCCTCATCTTCAAGAGTACACTTCTGGGGTGACGTTCCGAAAAAGCATCACTGACCATCAAAAGAAATAGTCAGCTCAGCATCTGCATTATAGCTGGTTGGGATTTCTGAAGTCTCTTTGGCTAAAGTTGTTGAAGTAGCTTAATAAATTGAGAGACAAATTTTACCCTTTGTCAGCTAAAAAGAGCATGCTTTTAATAAACTGGTATATATGGAAATCTCAAAAACATTTGTAGACATTGCTCTGAATCAAACCAATCTTGATTTTTAATATCTTGCAAATGTTTCTGTATTATAGTTAATACAATACAGAATTGCACCACTGTACTGACCATGTGGCTCTCAAGAGCAAGACACCTGCTATGCTTATTTGTAAGGTGGTTATTAATAATCATATACTAATAAGATTCATCATATATTGCCTCTCATTTGATTTCCTTGCATATTTACCCCATATAGCATAGAAAAGGTTAAAAACACACAGCACATTACTGATTTACCTCAGGTTGAAGTTTCCATAACAAACACCACATTTTCAGATTCAAGCCATTCTGGGATTCAGTTCCTGGGTTCTGGGAGTGTTTTTAGGCCATCATCCGATGTCAGCCTTTCAGCAGGATAATTAGACTTAATCAGTAGTGAAAAATCCAACGTGCTTGGCATTACAGCATGAATTTGCTTTCAGGTAAAATTTCCTGAATCCAGATATGCAGCATCATGAGATTTTTGGTTCAAATGTAATATATGACTTAATCTCTTCCAGTGGCACATTTGCTCTAATTTCTATTGTATAATGAGAACAATTGTTTCATATTATAATAATACTTAATTAACCCTTTGTATGTCAAAGGGATAGGCAACATTTTGCAACATATTGCCCACTCATGTGACACTGAATGTTTAAAGAGGACCTAATAAGTTAAGGCAAGTTTAATTTGTTTTAAAGAAAAATAAAAATCTCACTGTATGTTGTTTTAGAGTTTTTTCTGTCAAATAAGTGTTTTTTTGAGAAATTATCCTTTATATTTTGGTGGAGCACTGGGGTTTTTGGCAAATTCTGTGCACAGTGTGGGGGAGATTCACTAAGCGGTGACAAAGAGGTGATAAAGTGGATAAAGTGGTCTCTAGTTTATCACTTCTCCAGTTCCTATGGTGTTCTATGCAGCCTCTGCACTAATATTTCTTCAGCTTTGGAGACCTTAGTGAATAGGCTCTATAGAATAACATAGGAACTGGAGAAGTGATATCACTGGAGAAGCATACCAACATTTCAAATGGCCAAAGAGGGACACTTGTGTTTTAGGTGGTGTTTCTAGGGGCGTGGCTGGTGGGCAGGGAATTTTTAGGTTACTTTGTCACCTATTGACACCTCTTTGTGTAACTGAATAAATGATTTAGAGCAATTCCAAAGTATTTAATTTACACAGATTCAATTACAAACACATATACTGAAGATTAACTAAACATTTATGTGAATTTCATTGCTGTGGAGCAATATGATAGACTAATATATACACCACTCACTCTGATGTCCTAAAAAGAGGGACAACAGGGTAGAAAAGAGGGGCAGGGGATTTGGGTCTCAAAGAGGGACACTTGGGAGGTATGGAGAAGTCATCTCCACTTTATCACTGCTTTATCACCGCTTAATGAATCTCCCCTATGTCAATTAGTTCTCTCTCTGGTTAAACGTACTGCTTGCTGTGCAATAAAAATACCCCCAGTATGTGGGATCTGCTTAAAGTCCTGCATGGCACGGTGTGTGTAGTATTATTGGCCCAACACAGAAACTAATTATCATAAGATGCCAGACAGTGGCATGAAGAAATGCAGGTTATTTTCTCAAAAAATATTTATATTACAACCAAATGGCTAGTACATCAGCGGTTTTTATATATCTTTAACCCCGAGGTGTATCAGACACATTGCTCTGCAATGCATTGGATAACTCTATGGCACTCAAACGGTTATAATTAACTTATCTTAGAGTGACAGGTCCACTTTACCATTAAACACGTAATAAATGAAAAGTAGTTACTGTATAATTTTAATTTACAGTACAAATGTATTATACAAATTGCATTCCACCTAAGGCCAGTCCCTAAACTGATCACATTAACCCCTTGGATGATTAACAGGTCTCTGACTCATTGGTTCAATTCAAGGGTAGTTCAAAAGTCCTGAACTGTAGTAACCCATGGAATTGAAGTCAATAATGAATGACTTGTAGGTATTACACATTACTGAAATACAAGCCATTTAATGCCATATACGCACATTAGAGAAACAGAAAACATCAATTATCCCTACAGCATTTCACGTTAATATACTAGCCCTTGCTGAGTGAGGAATATAGATGAAAAGCACTGAAACCCAATACACATGCGTGATCCAACACAGCATCCATTAGTGTATTATTGCCATTTCCAAATGTTTATGCTCTTTTCTGTAATTTAGATCCTTTACACCAATTATGTATTTATAGGTAAAAAAATAGATTGGCTTCCAAACTCTTCTAATGTAATGAAGTCACAGTGCCCCCTGCCTGCTTACTGTAGACACTGCAGGATCCATTGCTAATAAAAAAGACCTGAACTGCAATAACATTTCTAACCCCTTGGAGACAGGTTAAAACAGTAGGAATAATATTATGATAATTATTTTAGAAAGTACAACTGCAGCATTTATTTTATGCAGCTACCATTCTCTTGTGATACATTGGGGTTCAACACTAAGGCATGATAAACAGGTGATAAAGTGGAGATGACGTCTCCAGTGATATAATTTCTCCAATTCCTATGTTATTCTATGGAGTTTATGAACGAAGATCTCCAGAGTTGGAGAAATCTTAGTGCATTAGTTCTACAGAATAACACAGGAATTGGAGAAGTGATATCACTGGAGAAGTCATCTCCACTACATCTCCTCTTCACACCTTGGTGAACAACCCCCTTGTCTTTTCTTTCTTAAAGGGACAGTAATGTCCCATAAAAAGTGTTTAGAGTTTTGTAGAGATTAAAAAATAAGCTAAATGACAGATATCCTATCTCTCAAACAGCTGTGGTTTGAGAGATATCCTCCTCTAAAGTTCCTCTTCTCCTGATGTCAGCTGTAAAGCTGACAGGAGATCCGTGTTGGCTGACACGAAGAGGCTCTTCAGCAGAGCCGCAATAGCGCGATTTAAAAAGAAATACTTCTTTGGAATGGTCTAAAAAGTGTGCTTGCAAACCAAGCACACTTTGTAGATCATTCCAAAGAAGTATTTCTTTTTAAATTGCGCTATTGCAGCTCTGCTGAAGAGCCGCTTGTCAGTCCCCGGACCAGGAACTCCTGCTGTCAGCTTACAGCTGACGTCAGGAGAAGAGGAGGGAGAGGGGAACTTTAACGAAGGATATCTCTCAAACCATAGTGGTTTGAGAGATAAGATTTGTGGCATTTAGCTTATTTTTTAATCTCTACAAAACTCTAAGCATTTTTATGGAACATTACAGTCCTTTTAATGGAGTTTTTCTATTCTTTTTCATTATTGCCTTGGGAAAAAAAAATTACATATAGCCTTAACCCTTCGAACGCCAGAGAGGTATCTAACGCAATGCATACTATATAGGGAATGAGAATAAAATGTCACACTGTGCCACCAAAACATAAAGAGTGATTTCTTAAAAAATGACACTTTACAGAAAAACTAAACTTGTCTTAGGGATGATAGATCCTCTAAGCATGAGACCTGGGACATTGGTTTCCTTAGCCAGTGCATAGCATCACCCCTGAAAATCAGTTAACTAGTGTTGAGCGAGCACCACGATGCTCGGGTGCTCGGGTGCTCTGACCGAGCACCCCCTGAGGCTCGAGTGCTCGGCCGAGCACCCGAGCCCCATTGAAATGAATGGGGCAACACCAGGCACCCCCTGCTCTGATGAGGGGAGGGTGCCTGGTCAATGCCCCCTTCATCTCCGCTATGCCCCCTTCATCTCCGAATGCCCCCTTCAGCTCCGCAATGTCCCCCTTCAGCTCCGCTATGCCCGTCTTCCACAATGTGCCCCTTCATCTCCGCTATGCCCCTCTTCCACAATGTGCCCCTTCATCTCCGCTATGCCCCTCTTCCACAATGTCCCCCTTCATCTCCTCTATGGCATAGAGGAGATGAAGGGGGACATTGTGGAAGAGGGGCATAGCGGAGATGAAGGGGCACATTGTGGAAGAGGGGCATAGCGGAGATGAAGGGGCACATTGTGGAAGACGGGCATAGCGGAGATGAAGGGGGACATTGTGGAAGAGGGGCATAGAGTCTATGCCCCTCTTCCACAATGTCCCCCTTCATCTCCGCAATGCCCCCTTCATCTCCGCAATGCCCCCGTACCTCCAGTCCCTGGTGGTCCAGCGGAGCTTCTTGGGATCTGTGCCTCTTCCGGCACAGATCCCCGCCACCCGAACATGTCGGGCGAGCACATGGCGGTACTCGACGAGTACCGCCATGTGCCGAGCAGAGCGATGCTCGAGCCGATCCGAGCATCGGCCGAGCACGCTCGCTCATCACTACAGTTAACCCTTTGAGTGCCCGAGAGGTATCCAGTGCATTGCAACCTATCTAGCACTCAAAGGGTTAAAGATAAATAACAGATTAAGTGAACATTTCTCCCGATTTGCTCTGTGACATAGTACAGAGACTTCTACATTGGTAGAATGTTCTATAATGCTCTTGCAAATGGGAACAAACTGTACATTTTTTAAGTGGTAAACATTTCCTTTCTTCCTGTTCTGTCAATGATATAGCAAGGTTTAGAAACAGATTTGCCATTTGTTTAAAAAGCACAAGTTGCTCTAATTTAAAAGAGCATGTTGCACTATATAACATGTTGTCACTAAGAGGCAAGGACAGCAGTCAAATGTGTTCACCAGTCCTGAAAAACAGCACAATTTCATATTCACCATGATTTAAGGAAATATGGGCATTTTCCATATGTATCTATGAATATATATATATATATATATATATATATATATATAAAAGAACGGTTTCGTCAGCAAACAAAGGTCTATGACATTGTTGAAAGAGTAAAGTTCCTGAAATGGAAATGGGCAGGCCACATAGCAAGAACATCTGATGGTAGATGGACCAAACACATATTGGAATAGATTCCACTCAATACTAAACTGACAAGAAGACCAGAGACAAGATGGGTAGATGAAATTTCCAAGTTTGTTGGTACACAGTGGCAGCAAAAGGCACAGGACCGAAGTTGTAGCGGCTTGTTGAGGAGGCTTTCATCCTGAAGTGGATCGACAACGGCTGAAAATGATGATGATGATATATATATATTATGGCAATGTTTTCTTATGCATTTTTTGTATGAGAATTTTCTTAGAAAATATTGCCAATTTTGTTTTTCCTGCAATAATTCCAGCAAACAAGAAAAACCCACAAAAACCCCTTGACATTTATTTCTTCTCTTGTAACTATTCACCTTACTGCATTTATATGATGCAATAGTAGCCTTAGTGACAGTCACCATATCATATGTGACATAACCAACCCATGACATGCCAGGACTGTCATGGGTCCTTAAGGGGTTAAAGAAAATATGTCATTTCAAAATCATATAATTTTATCTCTATCTGTAAGCCTTATGCAGCATACATTAAAATGGTGTGTAAAATGTTTCTCCTTATATTTAGTGGTAAAACCGTCATCTCTTAATTATTTTATATTTTGTAGCATCCTAAGAAATTATATACATTATTTGAATGTGTTGATTTTCTTCTTGTTTTCGTCATCATCATCTTCTGACATAAACTGCACCCTCCATGTTTGCTCATTGCTTTACTGCACAGAACATGTATCCAATCCATCTTTAGTTATTACCGTTTATGGGTAAGGCTTTGATACAAACTTGTTACACAGACTTGTGATACGTAGGGACCAGCAAAACAAATTTGTACGTTCATTATTTGTAAGAAACCATCAGTTTCAAAAGGGCCAAAACATTGGTGTTTTCTAGAGTGTTTTGTTTTCCATGTTAACCAATTACAGTGTAGGAAAGGTGGTCATATGATATCAGAAAAAAACACGAGCAGGTTTGCAAACCCTAAGGGCGAGATGTTCAAAAAGTCATCATAATGAAAAACTTGTCGGATCATGAGTTGGTGGTAAAAGAAGGACAATACTTTCAGAAGTAAATCCGTCACTTTTGAAATTTCATCTAAAGAATTAAAAATGACGGAAAGAAGATCTTATTGAACATTGCGGTTAAAATTTCTGATCTTAAAAATTGTATTTGGTTTTGTCTTTGAAGCAAAAATTTTCAAAGAAACAAATACTTTTTTTGTCTATGAAACAAAAAATTGCTTCTCAGTACTTTAATTTTTTTTCTCCAAGTTTAGACCATTTTTATTATGTCAGGAACAAATGACGTTAATCAGACAAAAAATTGACGTTCAAACGGATATTTTTTCTGAAAATACCTTACATTATGATGGAAGATTAAACCACACCCACTTTTAAGACAGCTTTTTCCCTTTGACAAGATGGCGGAATTGGATGCAAAAAATGATGTAAACATGTCTGAGAATTGATAGATCATGGTGTAAGAACTTTTTTATTCTGATTACAGACAATTTCAGTAACCACCACTTTCTGAAAATCCCACCCCTAAGTATCATTTCAAATATTTCCTCTCCATTTCCTACTTTGCTGAACATGTATGGGTGTGTTTTGTGTGGTGTGTATGTGTGAGTCTATGAGCATGTATGAGTCTATGTGAGCGTGTGTTTGTGTATATGCTTGTGTGAGTATTCAAACCATATTAATTTGCCCAACCCTTCAATTTTACCATTAAATCAATATTACTTAAAGTGGAACTTTCACTCAAATTAAAGTGCCCTCCCAAATCATTATTCACATAGCGATACGTACAGTGAGGGAAAAAAATATTTGATCCCTGCTGATTTTGTACGTTTGCCCACTGACAAAGAAATGATCAGTCCATAATTTAAATGGTAGGTTTATTTGAACAGTGAGAGACAGAATAACAACCAAAAAATCCTGAAAAATGCATTTCAAAAAAGTTATAAATTGATTTGAATTTTACTGAGTGAAATAAGTATTTGCCCCCCTATCAATCAGCAAGATTTCTGGCTCCCAGGTGTCTTTTATACAGGTAACAAACTGAGATTAGGAGCACTCTCTTAAAGGGAGTGCTCCTAATCTCAGCTTGTTACCTGTATGAAAGATGCCTGTCCACAGAAGTAATCAATCAATCAGATTCCAAACTCTCCACCATAGCCAAGACCAAAGAGCTGTCCAAATATGTCAGGGACAAGATTGCAGACCTACACAAGGCTGGAATTGGCTACAAGACCATTGCCAAGCAGCTTGGTGAGAAGGTGACAGCAGTTGGTGTGATTATTTGCAAATGTAAGAAACACAAAGTAACTGTCAATCTCCCTCGGTCTAGGGCTCCATGCAAGATCTCACCTCGTGGAGTTTCAATGATCATGAGAGGTTTACTATCAAAGTGTCGCATGTAAAGTTTAGCGTCATAAAATGACACATGTATTTGGCTGCGTCATTTAAAGTGTCGCAATTAAAGTTATGTGTCTTAAAGTGTCGCAAATTCTACATTTTGCGTTGTTCCGAATGGCGCATTCACCATATTGTGCGTTATATGGATGCATTAATGATGCAATTTGGGTGCAGCATTGAGGACGCAATATGAGTGCATTAATGATGCAATTTGGGTGCAGTATATGGACCTAATATGGGTGCAATAAGGACGCATTAAGGATGCAATATGGGTGCATTAAGGACGCAATATGGGTGCAATATTGACGCAATTTTGGTGCAATACTGATGCAATATGGGTGCAATATTGGTGCAATAAGGGCGCATTAATGATGCAATATGAGTGCAACATGGGTGCATTAAGGACGCAATATGGGTGCAATACTGACGCAATTTGGGTGCAATACTGATGCAATATGGGTGCAGTATGGGTGCAATATTGGTGCAATAAGGACGCATTAAGGACGCAATATGGGTGCAATACTGACACAATTTGGGTACAATACTGATGCTATATGGGTGCAATATTGGTGCAATAAGGACACATTAAGGATGCAATATGGGTGCAATATGGGTGCATTAAGGACACAATATGGGTGCAATACTAATGCAATTTGGGTGCAATATGGGTGCAATATTGGTGCAATAAGGACGCATTAAGGATGCAAAACCAACCCAAAACCATCACAAAACCTACCAACACTAACCTAAAACCCAACCCAAATCCCACCAAAACCAACCCAAAACCCAACCCAAAACCCACAAAAAACAACTCAAAACCCACCAAAACATACCCAGAAAACCAACCCAAAACCCACCAAAACCAGCCCAAAACCAAGCCAAAACCCACCAAAACCAACCCAAAACCCAACCCAAATCCCATCAAACCCCAACCCAAAACCCACAAAAACCAGCCCAAAACCCAACAAAACATAACCAGAAAACCAACCCAACCGAAAACCCAAGAAACCCAACCCAAAACCAACCTAAAACCCAACCCAAAACACACCAAAACCAAGCCAAAACCCACCAAAACCAAGCCAAAACCCAACCCAAATCCCACCAAAATCCAACCCAAAACCCAACAAAACATACCCAGAAAACCAACCCAAAACCAACCTAAAACCCAACCAAATCCAACCCAAAACCCCCAAAAACCAACCCAAAACCAACCCAAAGCCCAACAATACATACCCACTAAAACCAACCCAAAACCAAACCAAAACCCAACCCAAAATCAACCCAAAACCCACAAAAACTAACCCAAAACCCACCAAAACATACCCAAACCCCCCCAAAAAATACCCAGAAAACCCAACCCAAAACCACCAATAATGCACCCATTATGCACCCATATTGCATCCTTAATGTGTCCTTATTGCACCAATATTGTACCCAAATCGCGTCAGTATTGCTCCATATTGTGTCCTTACTGCACTCATATTGCATCTTTAATGTGTCCTTATTGCACCAATATTGCACCCATATTGCTTCAGTTTTGCACCCAAATTGCCTCAGTATTGCGTCCTTAATGCACCCATATTGCATCCTTAATGCATCCTTATTGCACCCATATGAGTCCTTAATGTGTCCTTACCAATATTGCACCCATATCAGGTCCATTTATTGCGCCCTTAATGCGTCCTTATTGCATCCATATTGCGTCCTTATTGCACCAATATTGCACCCATTTGCATCCTTAATGTGTCCTTATTGCACCAATATTGCACCCATATCAGGTCCATATATTGCACCCATATTGCGTCCTTATTGTGTCCATATTGCACCCATATTGCATCCTTATTGCATCAGTATTGCACCCAAATTGCATCAGTATTGCGTCCTTAATGCTGCAACATGTTAACGCATGATATGGTGAATGCGGCATTCGTAACGATGCGAAATGTAGAATTTGCGACACTTTAAGATGCATAACGCTAAGTGCGACCCTTTAAATGATGCGGCCGAATACATGTGTCATTTCATGACGTGAAACTTTACATGCAACACTTCAAATGGATACCATCATGAGAACGATGAGGAATCAGCCCAGAACTACATGGGAGGTTCTTGTCAATGATCTCAAGGCAGCTGGGACCATAGTCACCAAGAAAACATTTGGTAACACACTACGCCGTGAAGGACTGAAATCCTGCAGCGCCTGCAAGGTCCCCCTGCTCAAGAACGCACATATACAGGCCCATCTGAAGTTTGCCAATGAACATCTGAAGGTTTCAGAGGAGAACTGGGTGAAAGTGTTGTGGTCAGATGAGACCAAAATCGAGCTCTTTGGCATCAACTCAACTCGCTGTGTTTGGAGGAGGAGGAATGCTGCCTATGACCCCAAGAACACCATCCCCACCATCAAACATGGAGGTGGAAACATTATGCTTTGGGGGTGTTTTTCTGCTAAGGGGACAGGACAACTTCACTGAATCAAAGGGACGATGGACGGGGCCATGTACCATCAAATCTTGGGTGAGAACCTCCTTCCCTCATCCAGGGCATTGAAAATGGGTCATGGATGGGTATTCCAGCATGACAATGACCCAAAACACAGAGACAAGGCAACAAAGGAGTGGCTTAAGAAGAAGCACATTAAGGTCCTGGAGTGGCCTAGCCAGTCTCCAGACCTTAATCCGATAGAAAATCTGTGGAGGGAGCTGAAGGTTCGAGTTGCCAAACGTCAGCCTCGAAACCTTAATGACTTGGAGAGGATCTGCAAAGAGGAGTGGGACAAAGTCCCTCCTGAGATATGTGCAAATCTGGTGGCCAACTACAAGAAACATCTGACCTCTGTGATTGCCAACAAGGGTTTTGCCACCAAGTACTAAGTCATGTTTTGCAAACGGGTCAAATACTTATTTCACTCACTAAAATGCAAATCAATTTATAACTGTTTTGAAGTGCGTTTTTCTTGAATTTTTGTTGTTATTCTGGCTCTCACTATTCAGATAAACCTACCATTAAAATTATAGACTAATCATTTCTTTGTCAGTGGGCAAATGTACAAAATCAGCAGGAAATCAAATAATTTTTTCTCTAACTGTATATCAATACTTGTATTATCCTGAATAAGTCCAGCGTTGATGAATCCAACTGATTCCGAGACTCACAGGTGGGCATCTTGCTGTAGCAGCAACTGTGCTCCTGCGTCGTCAGTCCCTTCCTGTACCTTAAGGTACAATGCAACTCCCTCTCACCAATCCTAGAGGAGACTGAGGTGGAGAACGCAAACGCACAGATGCCTCTTGTGTAATGGTTTGGGGAGCACTTTAATTTGAAAGAAAGTTCTGCTTTAAAGTAGGCCTGTCACCTCAAGAAAAGTTTGGTTTGTTTTACAGATGGTTAAATTCTGTGTATTTTGTAATAATTTTTTAGAAATTAACCCTTTATGGACCAGAAGAGTGTGTAATGTATTAGTCTGCAATGTGTTGTACATGCTTCTGGTCCTTAAAGGTTTATGCTAATTCCCTGCACACTATACTAATTAGTTGTTACAGGACAAATTTATTACTGTGATAATGAAAAATGTCCCCAGTGTGTGGGCTCTGCCTAGACTTATTCAAGAGACTAGTAGAGTAAAAAATTATACCTTTACTGGCTACCTGAGTGGCTCTAAGATGCTTTCATATGTGCATGGGTGTTAAAGTCATGTGCTGTGCATTCAGCTTTCAATCTTATTATGCCTGAAAAAGAGACCTGGGGCTCGATATTATTGGGCACATTAAAAAAGTCAGTAAGGGTAAAACAAACACTGAATGATAAATATACCTGTGTTCCACAGCTATTAAATAACTTGTCCTGTATATGGAACCACAAGCGTAGGATGCACAGATCAATGTAACCCTATAACATGCATCGAATTTCCCCCCACGTTGATTTTTTACATAAAATAACGAGAGAAATATCAAGTTCTAAGGATCAAGAAGTTATCTAAGGCTTGACTTTAGAAGGCCATGTTGTGCATTGTCAAACCTAATTCAAATCCTCAGCCTATCAGCATTCCACAAAGTATCAAATCCGTTCAAAAAAAAAAAAAAAAATATATATATATATATATATACCCCAAAATAACTGACAAATCCTGCATGTGTTTGAAGGTTCATAGAGGAACAGCACAGCGCCCAGGAGCGGAGGATAGAGATAGCGAGAGAGAGGAGCATACATTGGAGAAAGGTGGACTTGGAGTCAGGAGCAGAGCGATTTGCATCTAAAAAAACACATAATACACTTTTGAACATATTGCACACATTACATCCACACGCAATCACAAACACATCTTTTTTTGGGACACAATACATGGTTAATATTTATTTTATACAGTGTGACTGAGTGAGTTAAGGGAGTAGCAGAGAATGATTGTGTCCAAGTGCCTGCGAGCGTGCCTGAGTGGAAGTGAGTGTGTGAGGGAGGTAGAGAGTGGTGGAGAGATGGCAGGAAGTGGAGTGGAAGCTGGAGGGATTGTGAAGAGGCGCAGGTGAGGAGGAAAGAGCGCAGGGGATACCCGGCCAGGCAAGGAGTGGTGCAGCAGGTGGGCAGAGAGGTAGCAGACAAAGGAGAGGTACACTTCAGACAGGGACTGAAATGGCAGTGAAAAAAAGAAGTGATGTCAGGGAGGAACACACAGCCAGAGACAGCGCAGGCAGGGCCTGATACACAAATACAGCAATCCGAGACTGCAGTAGATCAGGAGAGGCTCAGGGATCCAATGTACTCCTATGAGGAGAACTTGGCCCTACTGCAGAGTATAGTGGAGCGGTAGCACATCTTATCCTCCATTAGGGTTACCACCCAGCCGGTATTTTACTGCAGGCCGGTAAATAATTGGCTTCTGTCCAATGTTAAGTCTATGGACGGAATGCCATGGCCGGTATTTTTTGGAAGAAAAGGTGGCAACCCTATCCTCCATGGAAAAGAGCAAGGGGATAGGTGCAGTAATAAACAAGCTTGGCGGCAGGTTGAGGTTTGTGCACAACTAGCATGTCTTGAAAACCCAACTTGTGACACTCACAGTGGTGATCAGGCAGATCAGAATTGTCATAGGTCAATTGGTCACTGAATTCAGTGACCAAAATCATATCCAGGGTCAACTATTGTCTCTCCAACAGTTCACATCAACACCCTCCAAATCCACGTTAACCCCAGCACAAACACCTGTCCACACGAGGATGACCATACAGTCATGAAGGTCTGCCCTCTCTGCCCCCGCTTCCAAAAAAGTAAACAATGACATGTGGCTTGTTGTACAGCAATAAACATTCAATTCATCTAACCATGGTGGTTTGATAACATCAGTGCCAGTGGGGTATCCAACGCATTGCAAAGCAATACATTAGAAACCACCCTGGCACTTTTCAGCCTGTTGGTTTCAATGTGTGTTGTAATGATGCAACAGACAATCATCAGGTGTTTTGAACTTAAACTCACATCATACTCATAGGATTTTTATCACACATACATATATTCTGCATCCATCTGCCTCCTGGTCCTGTGCTGGGTAATGAAGTGTGTACTATGGAAGGAAATGGAAATGAGATTTTGCACGATTCACAGGTGGCTATGTGATGTCTGTAAACTTGCAGGCCAAAAAGGCTATATGATCTCACACATGTCAGCTGGATGTAAAGACTCACCTGGTGCCATCCATTGCATAGCATGTGGATTCTTTCAAAGCACTGAGGCTGTGTCCAAGGAATATTCCAGCATGCAAGTTCCAGGGCAATGGGTGAGGAGGTAACAGCTTTGCAGAAGAAGTCAGGGAGGTGTGTATACTTCACCTCCATTCAAATGCTGTGTCAGACATCAAGCAGGAACGCAGCATCCTGTAGAGTGAGACATAACATAATATATTGTGATTATGTGTTTACTCACATTGGTGATCTTGTATGGGGCGGCGGGGGGGGTTCACGTTGTTTGTTACATGATTTGTGGTGGGTCCAGGCATGACACTAACAGGCAAAGTGTTCAACCACAGATGTAAAATAAATAAAATTAGTCTGCATTGTATGGAGCTTAGTCTGACATGGAAACTCTGTTCATTGCATTATTAATCGTTTCATTAACACATTTTTAAGCATCACAGAGAGCCTGTTTCTCGCTGCTAACTCATCATATTCTGCTAGAATGTACTTGGTTTACAAGAATGAGCGTTGCTCACCCATCTGTCACTCAAAGGGTTACAGTGTCGGTGGAGGCAGAGTCAAGCAATACCTGCCAGCAATATAACGTGATTCATATTGCATATTTGAACATATGACCCTGCATCTTTGTAAGCAATACTATAATTTTTCATTTACAACAGCATTCTGATCACTTTGAGAATGTGCTGCATACTATATCATGTGTCAACATCAGAGAATTGTGCTGTCTATGTCTACACTGCTGTTTGTGGACTACAACCTTCCACATTTTCTTTTTATACACCAGATATTGTGCAAATATAATACAAATTTATTTGTAGTAATGCAGTATCACACGTCCAGTTATATCAATGCCTGCCTTTTGGGTGATGGAGTCGTAACACAGCAACAGTATGACAGTCATTGAGGAGCGTGTAATGTCATGCGCATATACTCCCTGTAGGCAACTGGCAAGACATGGGGGGAGGGAAAGGGGCCTTTGCTCTCTCTGGACTAAGATGAAGAGATCACCCCCTCCCAAACAGAAATTGATGTGGAGCACGCACCATTTGGGGATCTGGGCAAGAACTAGCGGCATCGCAGGTAAATCAAATATAACTGTCAAAATGGCATAAACAGGTAATTAAAAGTTGTAAAAACCCTCTAAACATTGTCTTTTTTGGAAGAATGAAGGGCACCATAATAAACTAGTATACCATAACAACCTTTATTAAGATTAATCATTCTAAACATTACTATACCTTTAATAATTGTCTACAGCAATATTGTGCATTATGACACGTGCAAGAATAATATCACAAGCTCTTGCCTCTCACAAGCCCCTGATTCCGATATCTCTGCAACAGCTGTAGTGGGAACATGGATCTAGAGAATGTGGACCACTGTCTGGATGTGACGACTGATTGGACGCAGCAGTGACGCAGCTGACACGGTAGACCCTTGCAAGCTGTGAAACTAGGGTAGATGAACTTGGACCATGGAACAGGCCAGGTAACAGCACTGAAGAGGTATCACTGGAACAAGCAGAGGGAGGAGGACAGAGGGAGACAAAAAGGCAGAGTGGACCAATGGGTGCAGGGGGTTTGTCAGGGTGGGCTGGCTGCTGATTGTTTGTTACTTGTTCTACGCAGATATAGTGTGGACAGATGCAGGACATGACATTGTTGCATCTCCCGCCCAATGCAATGGACAGGTGTGCATTCCTTTCTGTGTACATGTTTTTTGGCCTCTAATTTATCCCTTGTGGCCTCTAATTTATCCCTTGAGGTGTGCAACGCATTGACTCCTGATGTTTTGCACATCCTTTTGGTACTAAGGGAGTTCTTGTATGGTAGCTGTGCAGGAGCTGGAGGCACTTGAGACACATTTCAGGGGTGTTTTGATCTGATTTCAGAGGCTAACTTGACAGTTCTCCCTTTGTTGCTGGCTGAACAAGCATGCGTGTATGAATTCTAACTTGCTTTCTTTTGTTCAATGATGGTTTTTAACATGCATTGTGGATTGTATGCTTGGGATTTTTAGGCGCAGGATTACCGTCAGGAGATGTATCCCCTTAACGTGTATTAACATTGACCTCATACAATAGAATGGATCCTTGATTAGTACTTTTACATTGATCTACATGGGCTAATTTTTCTCAGTCGTTGTTGTGATTTACCGCACATTGGATGTTGACAACACGAGTGATAGAATGCTAACCTGTGCTTGCAAAATTCCAGTTGTCAATTTTTTTTTTTAACTGTGGAAATAGCATCGAGCCCCTTGTTGTCTTGAACTCTTGCAGCCACTCAGCCAGTAAAGGTATCGTTTTTACTCTACTAGTCTACTGCTTTTTCTATGGCTAACACGGTCCCACGCTTTACACATATAGATTTATTTATACTATAGTGTGTGGTAATACAGTCCCCGCGGGTGTCTGGAGGTGGGGGCAAGGGGGAGGCCCTTGCCCCCACACATACTTGCCCACTCCATATAAACATAGGGGCTGGACGGGTTGACCTGGGGGTCATATTATAGCTTGGCCCCCTGACAGTCCCAGCACAGAAACTAATTGGCAATGCATAAATTGTGACAATAAAAAAATTAATTTCTCAAAGATAGGTTTATGTTGCAAAAAATGGCTAGTAATTCTCTTTAAAATTAACTAATCTGATCATAAGGTGGCAGGCCCATGTTAAGGCTATGTTTAAAGTTAAAGGGATATTAATGTATACTTTAATTACTTCAATTAAGGGATTTAATGTATACTTTAAATACTTTAATTTAATTAATGTATACTTTTTTATAATGCTCTCAACTGTTTTAAATGTCGATATTTTAGTTTTATTGTAATTTTATTTTAACCCCTTCGCGACAAAGGACGTACATGTACGTCCTCTGTGGGTGTCACTTAGTGATAGAGGACGTACATGTATGTCCAGGAAATCCGGCTCCCCGCGCGGCTGCACGCCGTTCGGGGACTCCGGATTCTTTTAACAAAAAAAAAAAAAATGTTAGACGGGCGTTAAGTGACGGCCGCGTCTGCACACGGCCGTCACTAAGGGGTTAAAGTGCCCCTCCCTTTTCCCTACGCCACTCTTCTTCTTTCAGATCAGAAAGCAGGTCGGATGGATGGCAAAGAGGGACAATATTGCGTCAGCATAAGGAAAACCCTGGTCCCTTTCATTAAGGGGAGGGGACAGGATTTTCAGTATACAGACAGACACAATAATGTCCCTCATTGCTTTCAGAACTGTGGGAATAAGAATGACGTAGGGAAAAGAGGTGGGAAGGGAAACTTTAAAATAAAATTACAATAAAACTACACTAATATGAACAATTAGAGCGGTGCAGAGCATTATAAAAAGTATAAGGAATAATCAGATATGCCTTGCTAGCGTGATATTACTATCTCTTTAAAGAAGGATTATAAATTGTGTAAAGATAAATGTTTTAGGATCCCTCGTAATTTTAAAAACACTAAGAAGGCTTATAAAACTTTCATTTTTTATTTAAAAAACAAAAAAATGTTTGCATTACATGCATAGAAATACTTAACCCTCTGAGTTCCAGAGAGGTGATGCAGTCAAGGGGTTAAATGAAGGCATGTCACGCAGGCACTTCCTGTCTTAGCCCTACTTTGCCTCCCCCACTCACTGATATTTTGTCCACCTTCCCTTGCACTTAAATGGTTAAATATCAGTAAACTAGTGTAAAAGCCCGTGTACACGGGCCAAGGTCCGAGTGATGTTAACCCTTTGAGTGCCAGAGGGGTACGCAACGCATTGCTCTGGCACTCAAAAGGTTAAGAGGCCGGTCCTGTTCTTCGCCCTGCCGCCGACGCAGTCATGCACTGTAGAGACTGCCCGAAAGCACAGAATGCTTCCAGCACTGAACTCCCAGCATTCTGTGCATTCGGGCAGTCTCTACTGCACATGACGGCTTCTGACAAACATCCTAACTAATTATTATATAGGATGGGGGAGATAATATAGGGTTAAGGAAGTTCCTGTGTGGCATGTCTTAATTAGCATTATCTAAAAATATCTAAGTAACACAGAAACTAGTTTTCTTAAAAAAAAAAAAAAAAAAAAAAAGTTAACCCTTTGAGTGCCAGAGGGGTATGCAGCACATTGCTTGCAATGCGCTGTGTACCCCTCTGGCACTCAAAGGGTTAATAGGACATACAGGAGATTTTAATAGCTTTTTCAAAATAACCAAGGCTGTTTTTAGGTAATATGGTCTCTGTAAAACTGCCATTTATTATATTTTTTTTAATAGATTTATTAGTGAATCAATCAATCAGACTAAATGTATTTTGTTTCTAGTAGCTGAAAACACTGACAAATCCAGTAGAAATCAGCTCCTCCGGGAGGCACTCTGATGATACCAGGACTTTAAACATTCTTAGTCTCACAGATCAATAATCTCTAACAAGAGTGCAAATGACTAAGAGGATTGTACTGATAGAGAGGCAAAGTGTATTTGCATTTAGCCTGAAAAGCCTTTAGTGAAAAGGATGCCAGCTACTAATCTGGCCCATTCAAACTGTCCCTAAGGTACTTTAAAGTTATATTAACCCCTTGGGAGCCATCACTGCCTCTTTGCGTTCAAGTGGATTAAATGCCTGTATTTAGCATATTGGGAGGAGGTTTCTCAGTCTGGCTTGTACTCATGTACTGCTGCCCCATCCATTAGTTTCCAAGTCCAAATGCAAATATGATTAATCTAGTTGTGTACACTGGAATCAAAGGTTGTATTTATGCAGTCTCAGACATGGAGACTTCTTTAGTGACCAGAAATGAGTTTTATAATGGCAGCTATGAATGGGACAAATATTGAAACATAGGATCCTTTAAATCATGCAGTGACCACATACTGTTAGAGATGTCTCCAATGCAACGTAAAGGTCAAGGAGTCCATGACTGGTAATACTGCAGCAGTGGTGTCCGTAGACATTTTTCCAGGGGGGGGTGCAAAGCCATAATATGACCCCCAGGCCAGCCCATCTAACCCCTTTATTTATATGGAGGGGGGTAATTGTAAGGGGGGGGGGGCAAGTGCCCCCCTTGCCCCCCCTCTGGACGCCCATGCACTGCAGATATCTCCTGCTTGTCCCAAGAGGGACCTTACTAGGTGACATGTACTAATATGATTGCAGTCTAAAATAGGCACTGCATTTCATTTTGTTTTGTGCTGCTCCTGCCTATGCGCTCAGGTCTGGATTTCCCAATAGGCAAAGTAGGCAACCGCGAAGAGATATAAAAGTTGAGGGGTGCCTCATCTGTGCTGGCCACACTCACATTCTTAATTATGGATGTTTCCAAAGCAATCTCAATATACCTACACCAGTTTATATACACCTTTACAGGCTATTATTTAATACCATGGATGCTGTGCTTTGGAGATTTCTCCAGCAAACAAAGGGTTAAAGCTTTTTGTGTCTTTTTTCCTTAAAGGCAAAATTTTGTGTGCTAGGAAACAGTGGGGGTGGAGGTCATGTGAGGAGTGGTTGTGTGGCCATGGGAGGAGCTAACGGTGCCAAGACTGCCTTTCCTAGGATGTCTGGAATTTAAAGAGACAGTAATACTTTGTTTTATCTTTATTTTATTTTGTAGGCATTAAAAAAACATGAAGAACGATATAAGTCTTATCTCTCAAACCTTTATGGTTTGAGAGATATTTACAAGCAAAGTTTCCCCTCCCACCCCTTTTACCTAGTGTAAGCAATCTCTTCTCAGATGTGGAATGCAGTCCATAGACCAGACAGATAACAGAAGGGGACAGTCTTCTTCCTATGAGAACAATGAAAGCCCTGCCCCCCTTGACAAGTTTTTCAGGTTTTTCCCTTATCTTAATTGAAGATTGTCCCTCTCTGCAGTCTACCTGGGCACCTCCCTTCTGATCTGGCTGAACAGTGTTACATCAGCAAAAGGGGCGGGAGGGGGATACTTTGTCATTGAATTACTCTTGAACTACAACTCTGACAGAATTGAAATAACACTCTCCAAAGTCCAAATACTATGATGATTAATTAGAGCTGCTTTTATTATGAAACATTACTATCCCTTTAAATCCAGCCCTGAATGTAGTAATGTATTCATGCAGAATATTCTCTCCTTAATACTTATTTTGCAAAGGGCTTCAGTGGGGAATATATGGGCTTTTTGGGGCATTCCACACCATATTGCCATATATCAAACAAGACATAGAGCAATGTGAGACCTTCCAGCTGCTGCCAGACTACAACTTCCATCATTCCCTGCCAAACAGCAACTGGCAAGGAATTATGGGAATTGTAGTTTGGCAACAGCTGGAAAGCCTCACAGTGCTCATTCCAAGCATAAAGAAGATTTATATAATGTTACTGCATTTTCCTGCATAGGCCAGGGGGTGAATTTCTGGACCTGCTCTCATTAAAGTCATAATGCTTGTAGAGTGCATGTGTCAGAACGCACCAAACTGATGATTAGCTCTAATACATGCCCCGAAGCTCAGCTGCATGATATGGGGGTTAACAACACAGAAAATGAGCAGCACTGTTTGTTCCATGGTGGATTTTATATGCTCTACTGACTATTTTAATTGCCTTTTATTTATATTGTATCACTTTAAATCTTCTACTCAGTTATTTTGTGTGTCTGCAACACGGTGGGATACCTCACTGGCATTCAAAAGGTTAACATTAACACCTACTTCTAAATTCACTAGAGACTTCTCTAGCATGCAATGAGTTCAACTCGGATCCAATATTCAGGCTAAGAGAACTATATTAATGAAGAGAATACTTAAAATATACAGTTTTTTATTACTCATGCAAAGAAGATAATATGTACTGTGAGTGTAACTAAGATGGTTTAGTGGTTGTTGGTATAATTTCATTATTGTTTGCATTCTATGGAATTTGTAATGAAAGACATTCTAATCCTACTGTTGAATGAAATCACAGTGGGTGATGCTTTAATATTTTATTAGCTAGCCCCCTCTAGAGGTGACATACTGATGTGTAGTTTTTATGTTATTTCTGAATTATATTTATTATGTTTATAGTGTTTTTATGAATTTGTTAACCTGTATGCAAACTATATGAAATGCTTCTTGTAGCCAATGTGAGGTTATTTACTAAAGACTGCATATTCAGAATGCATAATTGATATTCATCCTCCCAGCTCATCTTGGTGCTATTGAACTGCATTTGGGTCATTAAAGGTGGTCGCCAGCACACCTACCAACATTTCTTTTGGAAAAGAGGAACGCTTGTTTTAGGCAGTGTTGCTGGGGGCACAACTGGTGGAAGTGGCATTATTTAGTTTTATTCAGAATTTGCTGTTACATCCTGGACTTTTGACAGCTCTTTAAGCAAACATTATTGTGAGATTTATTGCTGTGGAGCAATGTGATTTATTTACATACGCTACACATTCTGACCTCCTAAAAAAGAGGGACAGAAGGATTTGGGTCTCAGTTTGGGACTGCCCATCCTAAAACAGGACACTTGGGAGGTATGGACCACTCTGTACCCCAAGATGACAAAAATAAAAATACTAAAGGAATTAACCCCTTAACGACCCTGGGAACTCTCCGGTTCTGACAGAGCTTTACCGGGTCTCCGGGGCAGAGGCCGATTCCTCCGGATGTGGAGAGTTTCTATTGAAACTCTGCCACATCCGCTTTTTCTCCCGCTGATCCTCAGTCCCCAGCCTTCTGTGTGACACCTTTAACCCTCTGAGTGCCAGAGTGGTAAGGAATGCATTGCTTTGCAATGCATTCCGTACCACTCTGGCACTCAAAGGGTTAAGTCCCCCCCTCACTTGCGGCAAGCCCCGCCCCTTTTTGACGTGATTAGCGTAATTTTTGTCACCCCCTGGTGAACAGAGGACTACCCTCCGGGTAGCCCTCAACTGGAAGTTCCCAGGTATGCCCATGACGTACCGGGACCGTCATGGGTACATTTGCCACAAGGACCCATGATGGTCCTGGTACGTCATGGATTAAAAGCTCCCATCGCCGCCGCACGGAGCGATGGGAGAGCGCGGGCTGGCTGTAACTAAGCGCTCCGATACCAGGGCACTTAGTTACAGTCTTGATTAGCAAATCACATGTTGCAAAAGCCGAATGACAGGGGCAGTATTTGTAAATACTGTCCCTGTCACATCTCTCTGCCTCCCTCCATCTTACACACTTCTGAGGTGGAGAGAGACAGAGAGAGAGATCGTTGTCCTGTGTTCCAGAGCGTTTCTGTGTAAAAAAGAAAAAAGTTTTCATTCAAAATTAACCCCTTGATCACTGGTGTTGCAGTAATCAATAAATTCCCCCCCTCTGATCACTTTAATAGTGATCAATTGCTGCAGATCAGCTATTTGCTGATCTGTGGTACTTCCCCCATCCCCCTTGTATTTGTTTTTTATTTTATGTTATTTTTTATTTATTTATTTATTTATTTATTTATTAAATAAAATATGATTATTTAGTTTATTTTATGTAGTTTAGGTAGGTAGTTGGGTAGGTTTAGTCTACGTGTGTTAGAGAAAGGTTTAGGGTTAGATTTAGGTTTAGGAGTAGCGTAGGGAAAAAACAAACACCCCCCCCCCAAAAAAAAAGTTTATTTTATTAAAAAATAGATTTTTTAGAATAAATAATTAGAGTTTAGATAGGTAGTTGACTTGAGTTAGGTAGGTTCAGGGTATACATAGTTTAGGGTAAGATTTAGGGTTAGGTTTAGGGGTAGCCAAGGGAAAAAAGGTTTTTAGAGTAAGTGTACATAATTCAGCGGAGGTACAGTGTAGAAGAGGCATATGCCTTTTTGGTGTCAGACACTGCGTCAGACTTTGACATAATGCAGTTTTCAGAGAGTGAGAGCAGATTTAGTGATGACGTTGGGCCTTCTGTAAAGAAAATATGTACTGCCCCAGGAGCTGCCCTGGCAACTGCCCCAGCACCTGCCAAAAGACCTGCCCAAAGAAATGCCCCAAGTGCTGCCCAAAGAAGTGCCCCAACACCTGCCACTCCTGATCCTAATGAATGGGTATCACCAACCAACTTATGCCCACAAATACCAGAATTCACAGGCAACCCAGCAATTCAAATTGATGTGGAAGGATTTACCATTGATAAGTTTTTTGATTTGTTTTTGGGGGAAGACATTTGGGGAGAAATTGTATCCCAATCCAAATTGTATGCAGCCCAGTATATTGCTGCCAACCCTACAGCTTTCAATGTTAAGCAAGAAGCATGGAAACCCACAGACATCGCAGAATTTAAGCAATTCTGGGCCCTAATAATGGCAATGGGGATAATAAAAAAGCCAAGTATCAGATCCTACTGGAGCAAAAACCCTGTATGTGATACACCTATATTCTCCAAGACAATGAACAGGTCTAGATTTGAAGTAATTTTGCACTTTATGCATTTTAATGATAATACCCATACCCTGTGCCTCCAAAAAGAACACCACCAGTATGACAGACTGTACAAAATTCGACCCCTAATAAATCATTAACAGAAAAAGTTTGCCCAAGTATATATGCCCCAAAAAGAAATTAATATAGATGAATTCCTAATGAAATATAAAGGCAGGTTAGGGTTCAAGCAATACATCCTCTCCAAGAGCTCCAAGTTTGGTATAAAATGTTATAAATTGTGCGAAAGTGCCACAGGCTTTACCTAGGCTTTTTGAATTTATGAGGGTAAGGAGAGCCAACTTGATCCTCCTGGTTGCCCCGAATTTCTGTGAACAAACGGGAAAATTGTTTGGGATCTAATTAACTCCTTATTAAATAAAGGTTATCAGTTGTTTCTTGATAACTATTACACCAGCCCCCTTTTATTTAAGTCTCTTTTTTGTTTTGACACAGTGGCCTGTGGCACTGTTAGGCTCAATTGCAGGGAGTTGGCCAAAAAACGCGTAGATACCAAACTAAAAACTGTGACGTCCTTATCTTTGTGCCAACATGAGATACTGGCAGTTAAGTTTAAGGACAAAAAAGATGTCTACAAGCTGACCACCATGCATGAGGACAGAACTGTGGCAGTCACTGTTCGTGGCAGGAGAGGGGTACAGAGAATGCCAGTCTGCATCAGGGACTGCAACAAGAACATGGGGGGAGTTGATCTGTGTGATCAACTAATGCAGCCATACCTTGCAATGAGAAAGTGTAAGGCATGGTACAAAAAAGTTGCCATCTATATGATGCAGACTGCAGTACACAATTCATTTTTACTTTTCAAACTGGCAAACCAATCCCAAATGTAGTTTTTTACAATATCAGCTACAACTCATTTCACTATTTTATTTATAAAATCCCCCCAACTCCCCAAAAGAACAAACCACAGAAGCGCTGCAGGGTTTGCTACAGCAAGGGAATACGGACAGACACCACCACTTACTGTCCTGATTGCCCTTCCAAACCTGGCCTCTGCATTGGTGACTGCTTCAAGCAATACCATTCAGGCACAATGCAGTAGTGCTGTAAAGTTTATTTTATTATTTGGCCACTTTTTCCCCCTGAAATATCCTGATTTTTTATCTTTCAAAACACATCCCTCCTTAGATCTAACACTATCAAAATATAATGGGAAGAAAAGCACCCTATGTTTTTTCCAGGGCCAGATTTACATCTCAGGCACCCCTAGGCACAACACCCTCTGGTGCACCTAGCCCCGCCTTCTCCCCACCTCTAACCACACCTCTCACTTAGCCACACCCCTCCGGTAACCACACCCTTTTTTCAATATTTTATTCTTCACAGTACTGTGGCAATAAGAAACAGGTAGGGTCTTGCCCTCAATGACAATATTGGAAGTCCAGTAACCACAACTGAAGAAGAGGGCTCAAATGGCCTTCTAATTTTCTATAACAACCATGCATTAATGCATTCACACCCACACGGACCATTTTATGTTTATTTCTAGCCCCATATCTCTTCTGACTGTATTATAGAGGCTTGGACTGTTTGTCAACATCTTGCAAGCTGTCTTTACCCATATATTTTTAACAATTCACTTGCAATGCTTGTATATACACCATTTTAAGGCATTTTTGGTGAATATCAAATTAATTTGATCACATTAAGCAAATGATCTTGGGATCTTTCTTGTGGTTATATGAAATGAGTTAACCAGGATTAGTGCATAGAGCATTAGTGATTGACTATAGAACATTTATAAATGTTAAGTGATTTTCCAGACAGTATCTGCCTCACATTCACACTCATTCACAGATGGTACATACGCAAAAACTTCACTGTAACACACACAGAGAACCTCCTCCCCAATACACACTAGCACGCACACGCACATTCACACCCTGGCAGCACACATACACACTTTGGTGGACCCTAGCACACACACCCTGGCTCACACATATACACCTTGTCACACATTAGCACACACATTTACTCTGTCACACACTAGTACACACATATACACCCTGTCACACATTAGCACACACACAGATATACACCCTGGCATCAACTAGCGCACATACACACACCCTGTCACACATTAGCACACAAATACACACCGTGGCCCACATTAGTACACACATACACACCCTGTCACACATTAGCACACACATACACACCCTGGAAAAATTAATTATCATACAAAATCACACCCTGGCAATACACATGCATACACATTTATACAACTTTACAAGCTCAACTATACTCACATAAATACTGCATTCCGAATAGGCACTGGGCCAGTGGCATCTGTGTGTTCTCTGAAAACAGCATTTTTTCCTTAATGCAGACATCTCACCCAGATGGGCATTGGCCCCCCGTTCTGTCCCAGGCCCAGGACAAGTGAGCACCCTGCCCCTTCCCCCATATATTAGTGGCCCGGCCCCTTACCTTGTATTTTCTTTAGGTAGGGATAAGAGCAGAGCATCTACTTTGCCCTCCGTTAGGAACAACACAGTGAAGTGGTTCCACTGGTGCCTTCCTTACAAAGTACTTCTGTGTTCTAACCAGGATGTACCTGTAATAAGTAAGCATGTGAAGGAACCATTCCACTGTGCTGCTTCAAATGAAGTGCAGTATGAGAGCACTGCTCTTCTTCCTACCAACAGAAAAAATTATATATAGTATCTCGCTGTCCCATCACATAAACAGACACACATAATTATGTAAATAATCTATAAATATATATGAGTTGCTGCAGCTTGCTAGTGTTCACTTCTCTGCCCCATGTCTCATTTTATGTCTCCCAATGTCCCCTCAGCTTTTTTCCATGTCTCTCTCTTCTCCCCATTCCCCCTTCTCCCCATTCCTCTCTCTATCCCCCATATGTAGTGAGAAAAAACAGTTTAACCCAGAGGCAGACACCATAGGAAGAAAGACATTTGGGCCATTTAGAATAATTTATTTTGGCCAATTGTGGCTTGGGAGTTTTGCTTACCGGCCTGTAGTTGGGTGGGCTTGACAGCAAACTTTAAACAAACGCTCAGCTCTCCACCCATCCAAAGACACCACAGCACTGCACAAGTAATTCATTTATCCAATGAAACAACACGCTGCCTCCCCCTAGTGGCTGGTGTTGTTTCATTTGCTGAATGAGTCAGTGCTGGCACGTCTTTTCTTGAGCAAGGACTTTTAAACCCTTACACACCAGACGTTCAGGCAAGGCATTGTGCTGCCATGTGGAAACCATAGGTCCTAAGAGATTAAAGAAAGATGAGAGCCAGTTCTGTAGTGTACTGTATACTTGCACTAGAAGAAGTTGCGTGCAACAGCAGAAGTTACAGCCCACAGACACAGGTCAAAAACTGCAGTGTGCAGCACGACACTGGCCCATAACTTTTATTATCCCCGTGGCTCGGGGCTCTGCCCCCCAGGCCAGCCCGCCTCTGTCAGTGATGCAATCCGTGGTGTGACACATGTTACAGGATCCAGTCAGGTGAGCAATGAATGAGCAGCAGACAGCAGTGAGTCACACAGGGGGCAGCACAGGCACCAGCAGAGTCGAAAACCAAGCACCCCTGCAGGTGCATACCTTACATTAAAATTTAATACAGTTTAAATTCTGGGGCATTTTATTCAAGTGGGCAGACCAATGGGCGTGGCAAAGCCATAGCCAGGCACCCCTCAGAATTGGGCGCCCTTGGCAAGTGCCTAGTGTGCCTATTTAGAAATCCGGCCCTGTTTTTTTCTGTGTCTGATAATGGAAACACACATGTTCTCTACTGAGCCCAGTAGCTCCCCTAAACCCTGACAAACCTATGTATATGGGCCATTGCCGTACTCAGACGATGTAACTCACCACTAATGTAAAGCACTTAAAAAAATTTACAAATATCATCTGATTGAAATCCAGAGCAACTCTAAAATATAAGTGTGAAAAAATGGTGTTTTTCTTCCTTACTGCAGGTTTTGGGAGGTATTGGTGATAGAGTGGCAGCAGAAAAATTGATAAAATGCAAATAGAATGAAAGCCAGGGCTGTCTACTCTTCTACAACATATACTTTTGGGGGTAAAATTCATTGCAGCATTGCCAAACAGCCAGAAATGAGACAAGGCACCAGCTGTAAAAATGGCATTTCTGTAAAAGGAAACACACATTTTCCAACTGGGCCCAGTAGCTCCACCAAACCCGGACAAACCTATGCATATGGGGCATTGTCATACTCAGAAGTAGGAGCCGAACACTAATCAATGCAGTTTATAAAATCTTCACCTATCCTGTGCTTGAAATTCACATCAACACTGAAATCCAAGTGTGAAAAATGCTGAATTCTTTACTTACATCAAGTTTTACAAGGGATTGGTGGTAAAATGGCTGTGTAAAAAATTTGAAAACACACCTAAAATGCAAGCCGGGCATGTCTACTTTCCAAAAATATACACTTTTGGGGGAAAATCTTAAAGTGGAGCACTGTTACACAGCCCCAAATGAGAAATGGCACCAGTGACGCAAGCAGTGAAAATTCAGATGTGAAACTGGTAAACGGGCATGTTCCAATTTGGGCCCCGTAGCTCCCACAAATCATGAGAAACCTATGCATATGGTGCATTGCCGTACTGAGGAGAAGGAGCCGAACACTAATCAATGCAGTTTATAAATCTTCATCTATCCTGTGCTTGAAATTCACATCAAAATTTAAATCTAAGTGTGAAAAATGCTGAATTCTTACATCAAGTTTTACGAGGGATTGGTGGTAAAATGGCTGCTTAAAAAATGTTAAAACATGCCTAAAATTAAGGCCTGGGGTGTCTACTTTCCAAAAATATACACTTTTGGGGGGGAATGTTAAAGTGGAGAGCTGGAACATAGCCCCAAATGAGACATGGCACCAGTGACGCAAGATGTGAAAATCCAATATTTCTTCAAAATTGGGCCCCGAAGCTCCCCCAAACCTCGAGAAACCTATGAATATGGGATATTGTCTTTTACGAGGGATTGGTGGTAAAATGACTGCGTAAAAAATTTGAAAACATGCCTAAAATGAAAGTCCGGGGTATCTACTTTCCAAAAATATACACTTTTGTGGGGAAATGTTAAAGTGGAGCGCTGGAACATAGCCCCAAATGAGACATGGCACTAATGATGCAAGATGTGAAAATTCGATATTTGTTCAAAATTGGGCCCCGTAGCTCCCCCAAACCATGAGAAACCTATGTATATGGAGTATTTACGTACTCAGAAGAAGGAGCTGAACACTAAACAATGCATTTTTAAAAATCTTCACCTATCATGTGCTTGAAATTTACATCAACATTGAAACCGAAGTGTGAAAAATTCTGAATTTTTTACTTACGTCAAGTTTTAGAAAGGATTGGTGGTAAAATGTCTGCGTAAAAAATTTGAAAACATACATAAAATGAAAGCCTGGGGTGTCTACTTTCCAAAAATATACACTTTTTGGGGAAAATTTTGACGTGGAGCACTGGTACACAGCCCCAAATGAGACATGGCACCAGTGACTCAAGATGTGAAAATTCAAAGTCTGAAACTAGTAACGCGCATGTTCCAACTTGGGCCCTGTAGCTCCTCCAAACCTTGAGAAACCTATGCATATTGGGTATTGCCGTACTCAGAAGAAGGAGCTGAATACTAAACAATGTATTTTTAAAAATCTTCACCTATCCTGTGCTTGAAATTCACATCAACTTTGAAACCGAAGTGTGAAAAACGCTGAATTTTTTACTTATGTCAAGATTTACGAAGGATTTGTGGCAAAATGACTGCGTAAAAATTTGAAAACATACATAAAATGAAAGCCTGGGGTGTCTACTTTCCAAAAATATACTTTTTTGGGGGACAATTTTGAAGTGGAGCACTGGTACACAGCCCCAAATGAGACATGGCACCAGTGACGCAAGTGTGAAACTGGAAACACGCATGTTCCAACTTGGGCCCTGTAGTTTCCCCAAGCCTTGAGAAACCTATGCATATGGGGTATTGCTGTACTCAGAAGAAGGAGCTGAATACTAAACAATGCATTTTTAAAAATCTTCACCTATCCTGTATTTGATATCAAGAGTAATACTGAAATGTAAGTGTGAAAACTGCAAAAAAACAAAATATTATCTCAATTTTGAAAATATTTCTGGAAAAATAGCTGCATAAAAAACTCCAAAATTCTCTTGATTATTTACCTTATGTTGTCTACTTTTCAGAAACGTATACCTTTTTGGGACGTTTTTGGTTCTAGCACCATCAACTAAGCTATGATGCTCACATGCCAATTGTTGAAAAATTACAGGTTGGAAATAATGTCAGCCATCTTGTAATATTTACCTTGTAAATGTGAGAAAGGGATGGAAATACTAGGCATATGGGGTACTCTTATATTCAGGAGAAGCAAATGAATTTATTTAGGGGTATTTTTTGTAATGAACTAATAGTATGCAAATCCTGACAGGAAAATGTAAGCAAAATGTTGTTGTTGTTTATTTTTTTTTTTTCCTCTTTTTTTCTATTTTAATAAAATTAAACAATGAGGTATTCATATAATTGTGGTATCAAAAGAAAGCCCTACTTGTGCTTAAAAAACAGTATATAATTTGTGTGGGTGTACAAAAAGAATTAAAGAGAAAATGTGGTTGAACAAAGACATTGTCAAAAAAGTCAAAATTGCTCCGTCCTTAATTGAAATCCAACTCAGATTTTCCCGGTCCTTAATGGGTTAAATAGAACTGTTTATTCAGGGTTGCACTGGACTAGAACCAGAGTAGTCAATTGCTGGACCTCCAGCTTTTGGGGACTAGAACTCCTATCATTCCTGCCAGTCACTGGCTGGTTGGGTATAATGAGAGTTGTAGTTCTCAACAGCAGGAGGTCCTAAAATCAACTACCGCTGGATTAGCAGTTGCATCATGTATAATGTAACCAGGTTGCCATATTATTGTGACAGGCTAATGAAAAACACACACTGCAAGATTGCGCTGGCTCCTGTGCAGGCTTATAGAATGTAAATTTAAAATGGAGATGTGGTCACATTAATCCTACAGCCCTGCCCAATTTTAATTATGCTTTTAACCCTTTGAGTGCCGGAGGGATAATGAATGCCCTCCAGCACTCAAAGGGTTAATGCATTCAGAGCTGGGTCGCTCACCTTTGAAGAAACACTGGTGCTCCCCTCATAAAGATGGGTTGATGTTTCTTTAGCATCCAAGGGCTTAAAAACACTAACAACTAAAAAAATCAGGAATGGGAATATATAAAATTCAATACCCTGTTTTCCAATTTAACACATCTGTAAAAATAATTTATTCAACAGCGAATAAAAAAGAAACTACCTTGTGCAAGGACACGTGGCCTTTAAAGTAGCAGTAAACTGTTTTTTATGAAAAAATATATATTGTACGGATTTTTCTACTGAGTAAAAGAAGGGTACTCCCACCTCCAAGCGATTCATATTTCCATAGTTATTACAGTTTAAACCCGTTTTTTTTTTACATTAGCAGTGTCCTCTAGTGGTCAAATTCCAATTAGTTATTCTGTTACACTCTAATGGAGAGGAAAGTCAGTGACTTACAGTTCTCCACAGAATGTGATAGAAACTGCCTGTCACTTCCTGTCAGTTAGAACTTTCAGGAAGTAAATACAATAAATTCACTTCATGATTATTTGAACTGTTATAGAACATCTGACAGCATTGGGAGTACCCTTGTTTTTTTCAGCAGGAAAAGATCTATAAAATGTGTGTTTTCATAAAAAAGTTTACTGCTCCTTTAATATAACTTGGATGGTAGGTGTCTTAGAAGTGATGAGCACTAATGTGTAAACTTTAAGACACTCTCTTTGAGCACCAGGGGAGTTCTCAACATATTGCAAAGCCCATTGTCCCTCAAAGGAGTGGGTAGTAATATTATTAGATAAACTCAATTAACCCTTTGAGTGCCAGAGGAGTACAC
The DNA here is from genome assembly GCA_037306005.1 of Rhinophrynus dorsalis. Classification (NCBI taxonomy): domain Eukaryota; kingdom Metazoa; phylum Chordata; class Amphibia; order Anura; family Rhinophrynidae; genus Rhinophrynus; species Rhinophrynus dorsalis. Next base: position 538,270,632 of record CM074719.1, on the reverse strand, counting down.
AACGCATTGCTCTGGCACTCAAAGGGTTAACTTACTAGAAGCTGTGCGAACAAGAATATTTAAATAGTGACTACATGGTGACATGTTTAGGGTATCCTTTGAAAATGACACCCTCTATTGGGCGTGAAACACAATGGCACATTAAAAATGTGTTGAAAACAGAGATATCAGAATTCCGCCTGCATGAAACTAGTGACAATTTGATATTGCTTGCCAGCATATCGTATACACACAGGGAGCTGCGAGACAGAGGCACTGTACTTCACTGAGCTCTAGGTGCCTGAGAATGGGGAAGGAGGGAACAATCCGATCCCTGCGGATCATGGGAAGTGATGGAGGATTGCTTTATTTAGGACTGATTGGCTACACTGTCTGTCTTACAACTTAGTATTATCCTCATCCTTGTTCTGATCATCTCATAACTTGTTTCCTGGGTGCATGGGTGTATAATGATATATGATACAATCCTGGAGCACAGTGCCCTCCCCTATGATGGCTGTCACATATTTAGTTCTATGACTGGCACGGAGGAGGGTACTGAAGGGGTTAATGCAGCATTAAACTGCTGAGCTCCCTCCTCATGCGCAGGCACCCAGAGCTCAGTGAAGTACAGCGCCTCTGGCTGGTGGCTCTGTGTGAGTATACGATATTTCTACTGTAAAGAGCGACGGAATTTGTTGGCGCTATATAAATACAGATTAATAATAATAAAGATTAATATTAATTCCGCATGTGATATCAGAATATCGCTATTTTTATTCAGGAGGCATTTTGATAACTCAATTTTCAACACGACATTTTAATGTGCTGTTGTGTTGCACACCCAATAGAGGGCGACATTTTCAAAGTGATCCCATATTTAAAGAGGCAAAGTATACCTGAAGGACAGGGAAAATTGGCTTGCAGTTAGATTTTGCTCACCTCTGATCTAGAGGCAAATACATTCATTTGCAGATGCTTTCCTGGAGTTCATAAGGATATTCAAATGTATATAAACTCAATTCATTGTAGGTATTATATTACTCTTAACTAGTGCTTTTAAAGAGCTATAACAAAAATCGAACAATTCTGTAATAAACCAACCACAACATAATGGACTACTACAAATTCTGATTGAGAGTTCTGCATTGAAAGTGAATTTTTATTTCTGAAAAGGATTCCATGTCTGAAACATTTTATACTTGTGGAAGAGTTATTAGGGGGATTTAAAGGTTAGTAATAGGATTTATTGTTTGTGGACCTGCCCTCTAATAAAAGTTTATTTTATTTTACAGAGAATTAAAATCTGCCTATATGTTGTGCTAGCCACTTTTCTGTAAAATAGTGTTTGTTGCATCAAAAAATAATGGCTGATTTTTCAATCTGGCACTTTATGATAATGTCCTGCACAGTATGCTAATTTGTTATTCCCAAGGCTATAGTTACGTTCTGCTGTGCTGTTAGACGTGGCACCAATGTGAAGGCTCAGAACAGATTCATGTGGTATAAATTGCCATGCCATGCCACCAACAAATAAAGTTAATTTACCTGATCAGCATGACAGCACTCACTAATGGGTTGACTTCATCCTCAGCCAATTGGACAAGAAAACTTCTCCAAGCTTATAAATGGACCCTCACTCCTCTGCCATCAGCCTTTTTTCCTGTCCTAAGGCTGTAGGCAGGAAGTTCCCATTTGACTTACCTGGGCCTGGTTTGGTTCGTTCACTGGCACTAGATCTCACCCTGGCAGTCTGGAGCTCCGCAACTAGCCCTCCTGTTGGAGAGTAAAGTATGAGAAGCTCCTTTATCACTGGGGCATGGGCTGTGGCCTTGGCCGGTTGTCCCTCTGCTTACCATCTCTTAGGTGCATTCAGTGTTGCGATTACATAATCGCTGTGATCCCTCTCCATTCCCAAGATAGTGGAGCGTTGTTTCTGGGTTGGTTATCAGAAGGAGAGAGTGGCAACATGTGGGGAGCAACTTTCACCACTTTTCAATGTATTTATTTGGGGTCTTTTGGGCAGGATCCTGGTTTCTATAGCCTCTGTGTGTTGGATAAGTGCTGTGTTTTTGCTACCGTTTGGTGGCTGCATTTCAGATTCCTTCTCTGTTGGGGGTCCTTCTTTTTTTTTATTTTTTTGCCTTTGCTGCACTTTTCAATGTCTTTTTGCCATCAGGTAAGTTTCTTTCTGGCTTCTCTTCTTATGCTTTTGCTTCGACTTGGTAATCTTCTTGTTCTGTGTGTTTAGGATATGATGCATTTTTTGCAGCGTTCTGGTGTCTCTGTGCCGTGGATCTCGACTCTGCTATAAATATGCCATACTCAAGGTTTTAGGGTAAGTCATAATTTCAGGTAAGTTCCATTTATTATTTTAAAAAGAATGATAAATGGCTGATGGGACTTTTTTTTGTCTTTCCAGCCCTGTGGATGAATTTTCTTCAAGACACCTTTCTGGTTCTCCTCCACAGCCTATGATGTGCTTTGCTTGAGACAGAGAAGCTATACAAAGCAAGAAAATATGTAGGTCCTGTTGGTCAGACATGGTTAATGAGGCTCCTTCAACATCTTCCAATATGCCTCTGCTAATCAAGCAAGTGGTAGTCCTGGGACTATAACAGTCTGCTCAGCTTTACCCACTCAAGAGGAGAAGAAAGACTGCCAGCTCAGGGATTTCCCTCCCAAGGTGGATGTGATGGTGGTTCATTTGGCCCAGAAGACAACTCTTCCTCTGGATGATGATTTGAAATGACTGTCCCTTTCAACTGGGTCTGCATGCATCACGGTGCCCGTGATTCGTGCTATCCTGTGTCTATCACTTGCTGGAGTTCCTCATTGGCTGTCTGTTATCAGCCCTCCTCACTCAGCCTATTTAAACCCAGTTTGGGCACTCCCAGGTGGCCCTTTCGTGGTGTTTCTGACATCACTTTACCTGACCTCCTTGTCAGGCTTTTGGGCCTGATATACCAGTGTTCCAGTATTCCAGTACTCCGTTGTTCCTGTGTTCCTGTGTTCCAGTACTCCGTTGTTCCGGTGTTCCTGTGTTCCTGGGTTCCAGTACCTCGCCAGTTGATCGTTCCTGAGTTCTGAGTCTCCTGCCTGCTATTCTCTCCAGCCGGTTCCGGTCTCTTCCGTGGCTCCAGCAGTTCCTGTCATCTGTCAGTGCAGCTGTGCTCGCTCCGGTGTATCCTCCGCTTGATCTCTGGACTCTCGCTCTATCTGCTGTCGCTTAGGCGACATTGTTCTTTCTCACTCCGGCGACCTACACTGTTGGTCCCAGCGTGCGGACGCTGGTTTACTCCATTATCTGGTTGCGCTCACTTTGTTGGTCCCAGCATGCAGATGCTGGTTTACTCCATTAACCTGGTGCGCTCTCTCTGTTGGTCCCAGCGTGCGGACGCTGGTTTACTCCATTATCCTGGTGCGCTCTCTCTGTTGGTCCCAACGTGCGGACACTGGTTTACTCCATTAATCTGGTTGCGCTCACTCTGTTGGTCTCAGCGTGCGGACGCTGGTTTACTCCATTAACCTGGTTGCGATCACTCCGTTGGTCCCAGCGTGCGGACGCTGGTTTACTCCATAAACCTGGTTGCGCTCACTCTGTTGGTCCCAGCGTGCGGACGCTGGTTTACTCCATTAATCTGGTTGCGCTCACTCTGTTGGTCCCAGCATGCGGACGCTGGTCTACTCCATTGATCTGGTTGCGCTCATTACTGTTGGTCCCAGCGTGCGGACGCTGGTTTACTCCATTAACCTGGTTGCGCTCACTCTGTTGGTCCCAGCGTGCGGACGCTGGTTTACTCCATAAACCTGGTTGCGCTCACTCTGTTGGTCCCAGCGTGCGGACGCTGGTTTACTCCATTAATCTGGTTGCATTCACTCTGTTGGTCCCAGCATGCGGACGCTGGTCTACTCCATTGATCTGGTTGCGCTCATTACTGTTGGTCCCAGCGTGCGGACGCTGGTTTACTCCATTAAACCTGGTGGCGCTAGTACTGTTGGTCCCAGCGTGCGGACGCTGGTTTGCCCCTTGACTACTCATATACTGAGGACAGGTTGCTGTCCAATTCCTTACGCAGTTGTCTGGTATTCTCAGGCTAAGGCTAAAGACTTCTGCTGAGGAGACCATTGTTCCTCTCCATACTACTGTCATTGTCACCTGACAGCTTGGTCTCCTCTCTTGGGCTGCCCTGCCCGGTATTGGTAAGGCCGGTAGAATCTAAATACGTTAACATCTTAAGGTTGCCTTACCCGGTATAGGCAGGGCTGGTAGAGCCTACTATCAGTATTTCCTCAGGCTGCCCTGCCCGGTATTGGTAAGGCCAGTAGAACCTGTTCTTGCTGCCATCCTAGGTTGCCTTACCCGGTATTGGCAGGGTCGGTAGAGCCTACACTCAGTACTCCATTGGGCTGCCTTGCCTGGTATTGGTAAAGCCGGTAGAACCAGTACATGTCATCTCACGGTTGCCTTACCCGGTATAGGCAAGGCCGGTAGAGCCTATCGCTATTGCAACTGTCACTCGGGTTGCCTTGCCCGGTATTATTGGCAAGGCCGGTAGAACCTATTCTCTTGTCATTTATTGTTGTATTGTTATATATGTATGATACCCTACGGGGAATTGCCTTAACTTTTCAATAAAGTTACATTTTTACCAAACCTTAAGTCTGAGAGTCTTCAAATACCGTGACAGCATGCAAACCATCTGTGGCCTTGACTTCCATTTCTGGGCCATGAATATCTGACTAAATAATGTGTAGCAGGCCATCATGTGACACACGCAGTGGACTACTTTAGTGGGCACAATTACTGAACTCAAGCTGGCAATCAAATTCATCTGTGACTTCCCTATTGACTTAGTTAAGATCTAATCAATAGCTATGTAACTTGCTGTAACCACCAGAAAAGCCTATTGGATGGGCTCTTGGAATGTGGATTAGGTTTGCAAGTATAATCTCTGCACTTTGCCCTTTACTAGTGGGATTCTCTATGGTGATACCTCGAACAAGATTATTAAGAAGGTTTTGGGAGGGCAAGATTATGTCCCTCAGGATAAAAGGAATTGAAAAATAGAATATGGCACAAGAAGCCCCAAAAGGAAATAATGTCCTCTTGAGAGTTCTGCTACTTCTGGTCAGGTAAAGAAACCAGCAGATCTCAAGCCTGGAAGTGTGGTCAGTCAGCCTTTTTTTGTTCCTCTAGCTCCACTGTACAATTTCGGGCCATTGAGATACTGCACCTAAAAAACTCAAGTTTGACCTGCAATACATTTTGAATAAAGCATCTCTCGGCAGTGGGAGCACCCTTGTTTTACTCAGAAGGATAAACCCTACAATATATGTAATTTACATATTACGTGCTCCATTCCTTTAACTCAGCTTATCTTAAGGTGACACTTTATCTCTGAAAGTCATTGGGAGTCAGAGCATGGATTTATAGATTGGTACAGCTGGATAAGAGTTTCTAGTAAGGTGAATGAGTTTTGTAGTAGCCTGGCACGTATGAACACGGAGCTCAGCGGGTGCAGTTGTGCCAGGACCCAGCATCCAAGGGGGCCTCATCTGCCCCAGGGTCCAATAAGTTTTAGTTATGCATGTGTGAAAATATTTTTTGTTGGGTGGGGATGTTTCACTGGGGCCCACCAATAACTAGTTACACCACTGGTAGTAGCTTTCAGAATACAAAATGTGTGATTTCTTGTTGGAGATAAGGATATATATTTTGGAAGAAATTTGTAAGGGAAAATGTCAGAAATTCTGTTGCACAGGGTGTTTTCTTGTTAATCTACCTTTCCCTCTTCATTGGTAAGAGTTTAGCACAGTTCAGCTTCTTCCTATAGCAAACTACATGTGATAGGAACCAGGAGGTTAAGAGAAACATAGAATTTGATGGCAGATAAGAACCAGTCGGCACGTCTAGTCTGCCCATTTTCCTACTGTAAAAACCTCAAACCTTTTTTGGTCCTTGGTCCTTATGCCTATCCCATGCATGCTTAAATTCTGTCACTGTACTAAATACCTGTGAATTCTGCCTGTCTCCTGCCCAAAGTGCTGTGGGTCTGTTGAACTTAAGACAAGACCAAGGACCAAATCAGGTTTGAGGTTTTTATTGTAGGAAAAATGAGCAGACTAGATGGGCTGAATAGTTCTTATATGCCGTCAAATTCTGTGTTTTGTATATGGGTTCGGTGGGCTGGCTCTAAGTGCCATCTGCTTAACCCCCCCGCCCTTGTCTGTTGCCTCTAGGTGCACTGATTCCTGCTTGCCTTCAAATTAGCCCATGGCCAAGAAAGACCTAAACTCAGTGGATCTCAGTCTTTGTTAGTTCAATGCATCCTTTACATGAAGTCTGGAATGTTCCAGCACCCCTTACCATTGTCAAATATGAATTATTTAAATACATAAATACACAGTTGTTCTTAACTCACACAATCTGAGTAGTAAAAATGAATATAGTGTACACAACGTATTCCATAACTATATTTGTAGAAATCAAAATTACAATTTTTTTTATTGATTTGCAATGTCTTGGAGACCTGTCTAACATTCATGGGGTTGAAAGGCCCCCATTTAAACCCATGGGATTTTATCTCTCTCCCCTTGGTACAGCTGGTTTGATCCAGCCTCTTTTCTATTGTGGATGAGGCTCTAGGCCTCTGGTCAGTAATCTGGGCTGAAAATAGGATGACAACACTACAGCTGGAGAAGTGGAAGGATGTTTGAAATATTATGTTTAATTTACTTGTAACTCATAGGGAATATCAGGACCCCAATTATCTCATATAAGAAAAGATATAAACATAATAAGGCTAATTTACTAAGAACTGTAGATATTCATGGCCATACTTGAAAACAAGAGCAAATCTCAGCTTAGCCTACCTGTTAAAATACCTTCATCGGAAAAAACAAATACTAAATGTATGAACATGTTAAAGGGACAGTAAACCCCCCGAAAAACTGTAAGAGAAATGATAGGAATAATAAAAACATACTTAATGCCCTCATTCCCATCTCTCAAACCGTTATGGTTTGAGAGATGTAATAAAATAAAGACCTCCGCTCCCTACGCCTTCTCATGCGTCTGCTGTATAGAGGACGTCATGAGATCCTGCTTCTGGGACCAGACGGCGGCTCTTCAGGAGCACTGTCATCTACATATCTAACTATAGTTACTTCATCGGAATGGTCTTGCAAGCACACGTTGTAGACCATTCCGATTAAGTAATTATAGTTAGATATCCTGATGACAGCGCTCCTAAAGAGCCACCGTCTGGTCCCAGAAGCAGGATCTCATGATGTCCGCTATACAGCGGACGCATGAGAAGGGAGAGGGAGCAGAGGTCTTTATTTTATTACACCTCTCAAACCATAATGGTTTGAGAGATGGGAATGAGGGCGTTAAAGGGATAGTAATACTTAAGTATTACTAATCCCTATAGTAAAGCCCTACTTAAAAAAAACGTATTTCCCCCAGTGTCATCTCTCAATCCTTTATGGTTTGAGAGATGAACGCTTCTAAAGTTGCTCTCTCCCTCCCCCTTCCCTGTAGTCAGCATTCTAGCTGACTGCAGGGAAGAGAGTCATACGACTTTCAGGTGGCTCTCCAGCACAGCCACGATCGCGTTACTAAAAAAGGAAACTTTCACTGAAATGGTCTTCTACCATTTTAGTGAAAGTTTTTTTTTATTAACGCAATCACGGCTCTGCTGCAGAGCCGCCTGATGATCTATGACCGGATTTCCCTTCAGTCAGCTAGAATGCTGACTACGGGGAAGGGGGAGGGAGAGGGCAACTTTAGAAGCATTCATCTCTCAAACCATAAAGGTCTGAGAGATGACACTGGGGGTAATACGTTTTTTTTTAGTAGGGCTTTACTATAGGGATTAGTAATACTTAAGTATTACTATCCCTTTAAGTATGTTTTTATTATTCTAGCATTTGGCTTAAACTTTTTTGGGGGGTTTACTATCCCTTTAATATAAATGTACAGGACAAAAAAAAATAAATAAATAATACAGACAGTTCACTTTTACATATTGTGCATCAGTGGTGTCTGTAGAAAATTTCCAGGGGGGGGGACAAAACCATAATATGACCTTCGGGTCAGCCCATCCAGCCTCTTTGTTTATATGGAGGGGGTAATTGTAGGTGAGGGGGGCACATGGACGCCCATGTTGTGCACTGAGGGTGACTCTTTCTTTAATCCCTTGAATGCCAGAGGGGTATGTAATACTTTAACCCTTTGAGTGTCAGAGGGGTACGCAACGTATTGCGTACCCCTCTGGCACTCAATGGATTAATCAATCATATGTTTGCCAGAAAGCAGAGACCATCAGACAGAAACGATCATCTTGATAGTGTATACCTGATTAAACAGACACTACAAAGAAGTAATTGAGTAGGTACATTAGTGAGTTAACTGAGTTTTCCCGGATACAGGACTTCCCCACACTTGGAGAAGCAACGTGCTGGAGTCTTTGCTAGCATCAAAAGGGTTAAAATCCCCATTTTACCCTTTGGGTGCCAGAGTGGCAAAGCAATGTGTTGCATAACCCTCTGACACCCCAAAGGTTAATGGAGATTTTCTTTTTCTGCATTTTTATTCATGTTGGAGAGCTCCTACCATTCAAGGGGTTAAAAGCCCAATTTAAATAATTGGAAATTATTATTCACCCCCCTGTAGGGCAGTTGGTTTGCTCTAGAATTGCACCTAGTATAATCGCCTCAGATTGTGACCTCTGCCTGACATGGCACGAGTGACACACCCTTCTGAATTCACCGTAATAAGTCCAAGGGGTAGGACTACATACTTAAAGAGATAGTCAACCTTCTTTTTGATTTTACATTTTCTGCAAGTGCAAAATATGTAAAGTCAGATTGCCAATACGTTTTTTTTTCAACTATCACTTATGTTTTGACAGTTTTGTATCCCTCACATTGAGCTCCCTAGATCTGCATTTCCAGAGAGCTTTCGGTCTGAGACAATTACAGTAGAGACATGTACACAATGTTGCAGTCCTCTGTATGTATGCTGTAGTGGCTGCTTTTCTGCATTGTTTCACTGTAGTTTTTTACATTGTATCTATTACACAAAGAACTCTCTCCAATAATAAATTCAAAATTCAGATAGTTCCCTGTAAGTGACATAATAGTGAATATATATATATATATATATATATATATATATATATATATATACTCACGCATTTTACCCTTTCTTTGGTATTTTCCACATCTAAATGCATACTTTATTAAAGTGTTAGTAATGTCTACAAAAATGTTTTTTGCATTTAGAAGAGCTTAAAAAGCTGAGCTAAATGCAAAAAAAATTTATCTCTCAAACCGCTATGGTTTAAGAGATATGGGCGTTTAAATTTTGCTGTTTCCTGCTGACAGCTTTACAGATTCGTGTCGGTCGACACGGAGGCGCTTGAGAAGTGCCGAGATCTTGTTACTTACAAGGAATCCCTTCATTGGAATGATCTAAAACGTGTGCCTGAACACCAGGCACACATTTTAGACCATTCCAATGAAGGGATTCCACGTAAGTAAAGAGAAATCGGCACTTCTCAATCGCTTCTGTGTCGACCGACATGAATCTCTTGCTGACAGCTTTACAGCTGTCAGTAGGAGAAATCAAACTTTAAACGCCTGTATCTCTTAAACCATAGCTGTTTGAGAGAGACGCTTTTTTGCATTTAGCTCAGCTTTTTAAGCTCTTCTAAATGCAAAAAAAGTTTTTTTAGACATTACTAACACTTTGATTAATCATTTCTCAATATCTTAAATTAACTATACAGCTTAGATCTCATTTATTTCTAAGTAGTAAGGAATACATACAGTTATAATGATGGTTTAGCTCAGTGGTTCTCAAGTACGGCATTTATGTCTTTTAGATGTAAGAATTTTATTAGGTGTGTAGGCTGTCTATTCCCAACTACTCATGTGATTTAATAGATCGTTTTCTCCATATCTATACACAGCTAATCCAGTGGTTCTCAAAGGATTTTTTCTGGTGGCTGCCAATGCAGCCACAGCCATGTTCTGGGGACCACACTACAGTCTGATCTCCTAAACAGTGGGACACCAGGGTAGGAAAGAGGGACAGAGGGATTTGACACTCATGTATGTTGCAGTGTCCTTATTCAATTAACTGACAGCATCCACCTTCCCTATTTTTCACACTCCCTCTCCCCTCATGTATCTCAATTTTTTTACCACGACATTCTTTGGTAGTTTTATTCCACGCTTTTTACTACACGTCATTCAACACATTTAAAAAAACATTTCTCAACTGATTCTTTCCTCTACCGTGTTGATTAATTTGATTTTCTACCTGCTTTTCAGTCTCCCTCTCCCATCTTAGTATGGTTCAGCTCTGTCCCTGCATCTTAACATCATGACATGTGCAATAGAGATGGCAGCATCGGATTTCTCATAGTGCACAATTTTAGTCTTATGAGATCAGATCTCTGGTGTGTTAGGTGATAACTGCATGGGCCCAGTAAAGTGTGGGCTGGAGAGGCTGGTAGATGACAAAATGATTATAGGAAAAAGGGAATGAGAACCAGGGAGAAAAGAAGAAATGCTGGAGGAGAATGGACAATGATGTGTATGCGTATGAGGAATGATCACTCTGGTGGGGGAAGAAAATGGATGGGGATTGAGGAAGTAAAATAAAGGGAAACCATTCAGGTAGTGGAAATAAAATTTGCAGGACTCAGAAGGTTTAAAAACTGCCATTTATATGTCAGAGTGTGTACAACACATTGCGGGCTCTCAAATGATTTTGTCCCTTCTTCTGATAGGCAGAGAAGGGGATAAGACAACTAATATTCCTCCTAACCTCTATATAAGGGGCTGCACTCTCAAACACACTTTAAGTGCTTCACCCACCAATATTGTTATCCATTTGAATCAGGAACCTGGTACCTTGTTCTACCTCTGGTTGTATCGCTGCAGGCTCAGCTCGTGGCAGTTCTTACAAACTCTCTCACAAAAAATGTTTAAAACTTCCTCAATGTATTAGATGATTCGTCTCCTTCACTTTTTGTCACTTTCATTTGTCAGAATGATTGAAATGAGGGGTGGAAAGTGTTAAGGAATCAATGTGCTGAACAGTTGGCAGCTATTCAATTGTGCCGTTTCCAGGGCCCCCCTCAGTCCTTCCCCCCCGGTGGCTGCATACAACATCGCTGGTGGCCTCAGCTGAGAATCACCAAGCTAAACCATCATTATAATTTTATATATTCCTTACTACTCAATCAGATTTAAATGAGATCTAAGCTCTATAGTTAATTTAAGATATTGAGAAAGTATTCATAATATTCTCATAAACTGTTTAAGATATGCATTTAGATGCATATAATAGTGGATAATACGATTTATCAATTACAAAAAAGAGGTCCAATTAAAGAGCAAACCAACTTCACCAGAAGAGACAACATTAGTCCTGGAAACACACCAAATTTCACATTTCAGCAAATCCCAGGTTGATCACAGGAGATTAATCAGTGGCTCAATCATTTTGTTTGATTTATCTGTGGTTGATTAAGATACCCTTAAAGTGTGACCTGTTGGTGTGTCCCAAGGACTCCAGCTGAGAATCACTGATCTAATACATGCAGTGTCTTAGACCTAACTGGCCATCAAAGGGTTAATCTACCTTGCCGTTACTTTTACATTAGTTTCAAGTTTGCATGTAAAATAATTATCCTTTCCATAGCTGAGCAGAGAGGTAACTTGACTGTTATTAACCCTCTTAGTGCCAGAGTGGTGCACAACTCGTTGTTCCCAATGTAAAGTGTTAATATTTCAGGGGGGGGCAGTTTGCACCCTTTTTCCATTCATTTTAAACCTTCAGCAGTCTTGATTGTATCAAAAAACAATTAACATTCCTCTGGGCTGAAGGTAGATAGATGACGTGTTTGTTAAGGCAGCCAGCTGTCGCCACTCTGCAAGGAACCTTTATCGTAAACCCACTAAATCTGACATATATTAGTATTTATCAGACGAGACTTTGTCAGTTTTATAAATGGAAAAATATTGACAATAAATCATTTAGCTGCTAGTAATGCATTATGTTTGCTAATTCTTTGTTTTTCCAGTCTGAATATAGACATTCAGAAAAGAAAAAAATATATTAAAGTGCCAGCTTGCATAAGAGTTTTGTCCCTAACTAGCCTCTTTAATTTGCATAATAATAATCATAATAATAATGGCAGGGCCGTATTCAGGACACTAAAGATGAGAAATGCTGGAGCAAACCAACTTCACCATTGAGGGCAAATAAAATTCCTATTGATTTAAATGGGGATTTTAAGGTCTTGAATGGTAGAGAGGTCTCCATATCATTGTTTCACAATGTACTGATGACCTCTCTAGCATTCAAGAGGTTAATAGGCGCATTTAAATGAATATGTATTTATACCTGGGAACCTCAACTTCTGCCCCTGAAGAGGGTTTTTGTGCTGTAGACAAGGAGGACTTCAATGACGCAATTTTTAGTTAAAAATGGGTGGGGCTTAATCGGTTTTGTGTCATAAGGTAGCCGCGAAGTGGGCGGGAAGTGGGCAGAACAGGGTAGGAAAGTGGAGAAGTGGGCAGAAAGTGGGCAGAACAGGGTAGGAAGGAGGAAAAGGGGGCAGGAAGTGGGCATAACAGGATGGGAAGGAGGAGAAGTGGGCAGGAAGTGGGAGGAACAGGGTGGAATGGAGAAGAAACTCACAACCACCAGAGATTCAGCCTATGTCCCCAAAGACCTGTTAATTCAGTCTGAAAACCAGCAGATCCGGAGAGTTCCCTGTTATACGTGTTTGTGACTTTTAGAATTGTTGCCTATGGTATAGTTGGTTTGATCCAGATTTGCACCTCTGTAGCATAGTAAATTTGGCCGTAAACGTCTGGCTTTTTATGACAGAATGAAAAAAATGACAACCTCCTCCCCTTTCACTTTCATAGATTTAAAAGGTGATTAATTAATTTAAGTGGGAACTTTATTTTTGGGGATATTGAAAGGGAATATGTGGATAGAACTAGGGGCGAAAGTTTTCTCCTCAACACAGAAATAGGCAAAAAATGTCACTTCCTGCCTAGAGGGAAATTTCCTGCGAAATGTGCCGTTTTTCTGCTTTTTTCACTTAATTCACTTAACTCATTGCATTAGAATCAATGGGGTGACTGACTTTACACACAACACTGGAAATTTTAGTTTATTTCCTACAACCATAGAGGTCTCAGGGTCCCTGTGTTGGTGGAGTCTTGGGAAATAACCAGTTGAACAGGGAATTTTTTTTGTTTGTTTTTGGTTGACTGGGATGAGGTGACAGTTAATAAAAAAAAATGTATAAATAAATAAAATGTAAAAAATAAAATAAAATATTGTTACGCAATGTGACAGAGACAGGGACCCCCCTACTGTAAGCTGTGACTGGGGTAGACTGATACTTGATGGCAGAGAGTATTTTGTAGAGGACCAATGTGAACCATCACACACAATGATGAACTAAGGCGTGATATAGAGGTGATAATGCAGAAATTACTTCTCCAGTGATAACACTTCTCCAAATCCTATGTTATTCTATTGAGCCAGTGCACTAAGATTTCTCCAGCTTTTGAGATCTTAGTGCATAGGCTCCATAGAATAACATAGGAACTAGAAAAGTCATATCACTGGAGAAGTCATCTCTGTTTATCACCTCTTTATCACACCTTAGTGCATAACCCCCAATCAGTTTTATGATGTACTTTGTGTACTTTACGGTAAAAACACACACAGTGGTTGAGAAATGTCTTGCAAAGGGGCAGGGGTGTATGTGAAAGTATTTAGGAGCAGTGCAGGGACGGGTGAGTAAAGTAGTAGTCTAAAAACTGATTGCAGCCATGGTTGCTGCGGCAGGTGTAATAACCCCTTTTTTAATGATTTCTTTATTTCTCTTTATAAACAATGGCTAGAAGACAGCATAGCAGCAGGCTTTTCTTACCCGGTGAGGTTGGGGGTGAGCCCCGAGCGGCTCTCGTAAGGGTTGATTAGAGTTTCCAATAGTTAATTTGATGAGGTGGGTCGGCCTCGTCATCAAGTTTTATCTTAGGGGGATTAGTCCTCCTAATCAAATGGAATATGTTTGTCCATTGTATACTGTAAATGTGAAATTGTATTTTTGTGTTGAGATGTTGGGGTGTCACTTACAGCAGAATAAGAAGGTAAATGATTAAAATGATATCGCTGAATGCCAGGGATCTTAATAATACAGCTAAGAGGTTTTTTTTTATGAATATATTAAAAAGTGAAGGCACAAATAATTCTAATACAAGAGACGCATTGGAAGGAAGCAGATGCGTATAGATCTATTCCAAATAGATATGTTCCGTTAGCTAATTCTTCATTACAATCAAAGAAGAAAAGAGGAGAGGCAATTATAACATCAATAGATTTAGAAATTAAAGTTAAATATGTTGAGAAAGATCCAGATGCTAGATACCTCATAGTAATATGTGAGATTCAACAAGAATTGTTTACTATACTTAATATATATGCACCAAATAGCCCCTCAGGGAAATATTTTAGGAATATTTTTTAATAGAATTGTTAATTTGCAGGAGATTTCTATAAGGTGGTGGATAATAAATTAGATACAAAAGTGATAAGAAACATCATAAATAGACCTCAAAAAGATTCACAACAATTTGCTAACTTGTTGCACCAAATGGGATATTTGGATCTGCGGAGAATATATCACCCAATGGATAGGGATTATTCGTGTTTTTCAGCGACACATTGTTCCTATTCTCAAATAGATCTGTGGTTGGGAGAAATTAATATAGTGAATAAAATTAAGAAAATCTTTATCCAAGAAGTAATGTGGACAGATCATAACGCAGTGATAATGATCCTGAATATGAAAAATAATTTAGGGTTAAGAAATAACTGGCGACTTAATAATTATTTACTGAAGTTAAAAAAAAATGTAGCAGAGTTAGTGAATATAACTGAGCAATTTTTTATAGAAAATATGACAGGTGATATTAACATGTCCACCATATGGTGTGCTTATAAATGCTGCTTGAGAGGGCATTTAATAGAAATAGGAACAAGGGAAAAAAATGAAAGGACTGTCTATTCAGGAAAAATATATTAGATACTATAAACTATCAGCACAAAATAAGATTTCCCTAATAAAATAAGATCAGCACAACTTACAAAGATACAGGGGGAGATTAATGAAGCATTAATAGAATAGAAGAATAGAAAGTTAGAGAAGTTAAAGATAAAATGGTATTATAAGAGAAATAGGGTGGATGTGTTACTATCAAATAAATTAAAGAGCAAGAGCTAGATATATAAATAGAATCGCGGTGGGGGGAAGTTATATATGACACCGGAAAAAATCGATGAGGCATTTAACAATTATTATACAGATTTATATAATTTGAAAGTCCAGCGAGAGGAAGGTTTAGAGCAATATGTACAGTTGAATACATTATTAAGAGTAACATCTGAACAACTACAAGAATTAAACACATTGATAAAGAAGGAGGAAGTACTCTTTGAGATAGATAACTTGAAACTGGGGAAGTCACTAGGGCCTGATGGGTACGGTGCACAGGGCTGGTGCAAGGATTTTTGGCACCCTAGGCAAAATCTAATTTTGCCACCCCCTTGACACCGCCCTTTGTGTCCTGCCCCTGTATGTGTATAAGTGTGTGTGTTTGTGTGTTCCTTATATGTGTATAAGTGTAAATGTGTGTGTGTTCCCTATATGTGTACATGAGTGTATGTTTCCAATAAGTGTATAAGTGTGTGAAAGTGTGTGATGTCTATATGTGTAACAGTGTGTGTGTGTTTCTCTGAGTGTGTATTGGTGTGTCACTGCATGTGTTCCTTATATGTGTATAAGTGTGTGTGTGTTCCCTATATGTGTGTAAGGGTATCAGTATGTAAGTGTGTATGCTTCTCTATATGTGTATCAGTGTGTATGAATGTGTGTTCTGTATATGTGTAAAAGTGTGTCAATGTGTATGCTTGTCTGTATGTGTGTGTTGAGTGTGTGTGCTTATCTCTATGTGTATCAGTGTCGACAGAACATCCAATTTGTGACCAAATAGTTGAGTAATACATAACTCTAATTTTGCATTCTAAAAGTGATTATTTTATTTCAATATGGATATGTTCGCACTTCTAAAATGGATAAAAAAAAGTACATTAAAAGGTAGATATTCTATATTACTAATAATAAATAGGGGAGAAATATAAATGTACCAAACTCCATTTAATATAAATGGGGGTCTTTAACCGCTTGAATGCGAGAGGTCTCCAATGCTGTCCTCACTAGCAATCAAGGGTTAACCCTTTGAGTGCCAGAAGTGGTATGAAATGCAGTGTACCCCTCTGGCACTCACAGGGTTAAATGACCCATGTAAATCAATGGGGAGTTTCATTTCTGCCCTTCTGTGCACGAGTTCTTGTCTTTACAAGAGGTCCCCATTTACACGTACTAAGCACTGACCTAGTAGCCTTGTTGCCCCCTCACCTGGTTCTGAGTCAGACCTAGAGAAGCTGGCAGCTCAGCTCTCTGGCAGTGCCAGGTACTGGGTTTTCTGGAAGTACCTCTGCAGGGCTGCCAGATGAAAACTGGATAGATTGTCCTGGGCTTGCAGACTTTCTTTGGCTTCCCATTCACTATCCTGACTTCAGACTCACAGTCCTCCTTATCTGTAAAGATCCTAGCTGTCCATAAAGAGACCCCTCTCCGCAGAGGTGCTGCTCAGTCGGGCGCTGCAACACTCGTTGGGGGTGGCAGGAGGAGACTTTATAGGCGGTCGCTCTCTTCAGAGTGGCACCTGTCTCTCTACTTTCCATACAGCAGCTGCCGATGTGCGTGCGGCTCTGCGCCCCCAGTTAATGTGCGCCCTAGGCCGGTGCCTACCTCGCCTATAGATGGTGCCGGCCATGACGGTGCATGCCTATATAAGACTGTGAAAGAACAGTTGGCTCCATATTTAGTGGAAGTTTTTAATGAGGTATTATTGAATAAAGACTTACCGAAAGAATTACTCCAAGCTAATATAGTACCAATATTGAAAGAAGGTAAAAATCCAGAAAGTATAGTTAATTATAGACCGATTATGTTGCTTAATATGGATTTTAAGATCTATTCAGCTATATTGGCAGAAAGATTTAAGTATATCCTACCCTCGTTGATAAATAGGGATCAAGTAGGGTTTGTGAAGGGAAGAACTTCATCGAATAATATATGAAGAGCCTTAGGAATTTTGAATGCAGTAAACAGATAAAATACCTCTTTAGTTCTGCTTTCTCAGGATGCAGAGAAAGCTTTTATCACGGTGCCCGTGATTGCCCTGCATGGACGCTGTGCTGTGTTGCAGGTGACATTGCCATTATTTCCTGGTTGTCACACTTAGGCGCATTCGCTATTGTTATAGGCTGATGGTATTTGCCAGAATGAGTCTCCACCTACATGCTAGGCCTTATAGGCCTCATCCTGCCAGTACTCCTTTGCCCTTTGGTGGTGTACCTGTGTGCTAAGCTCTTGTGTTATTCCGATGCTCTGATTCTGTGTATGACTCCTGGCTACGTCTGACTCCGGCTACGTTTGATCCCTGACTAGTTGCCTTCCACTCTGGTCTGAACCTTGGCTCCGTCTGACCACCCGCCCAAGTCTGACCCTTGGCTTTGGCTGACTACCCGATCCGGTCTGACTCCTGACTTTGGCTGACTACTCGCTCCGTGCTGATCCCGGCTGCGGCTGACTATCCGATCGTTTCCTACCTTTGGCCTACTGTCTCCGCTTGCGCTTACCGTGCTCTGTTGTTTCCTCCAGTTCAAGCGGTGCTCAGTTACTGCGTCAGACCTTGTCTCTGCATTCCTGTTCTACCTGTTGCTGGTTTGAGCCCTTAGGTATACCCTAGCGTTCTAGGGTTTTCAGTCACCTTTGCCTGTACTACCCCTGTGTTTTGGGGTCCTCCGTCACCATTGACTGTAGGTTTACCCTAGCATTTTAGGGAGACTCTGTCACCATTGCCTGTATGTTTACCCTAGCATTCTAGGGAGACTCTGTCACCATTGCCTGTAGGTTTACCCTAACGTTCTAGGGAGGTCAGTCACCATCACCTACTCTCCCTTGCGTTCTAGGGATTCCTGTCTCTGTTGCCTTGTACTACCCTAACGTTCTATGGGAATATCTTTCATTTTGCCTGGCATTACAGCTTCTCCTGCACTAGTATCTACTGCTATCCTTGTTACCATTGCATTCTATAGTCAGAGTAGTATCAGCTTCTGTGCAGTCGGTGGATCCTGTGCTGTCTCCATACCTGGCTAGCGAGGGTTGGGGAAGTGCTTAGGCACTGTCTTCACACCTGGTCCTGTAAGGGTTGGGGAAGTGCTATTCATATTTATTCTGTTCTTATTTTAATAAAGATATTGATTTTACTGTATCTGTACTTGTCAGTGTCGTTATTCCACAGTCACCCCATGACAGTACGAAAGGGCCATGAACTCTGAAAGTACAGATACTGGTAGCCTACAGTTACCTAATATCCTTTCAAGGATGGATATTCAGGAACAATTCATTGGCCATTTGTCTATGGTGATGCAGACGCTCCTTAACCGTACAGCGCATCTCGATAAGTCTGCACAACTACCGGTGGCCCCCCCCTGTTTCAGCATCGGTAGTAACCACCCAGGTGTAAAACGCGATTTATAGAGGGCTGTCCGGAGCCACTCCACTCCCTCTAAAATATGATGGGGAACCCACGTTGTGTTGTGGATTCATAAATCAGCTCGTAATTTTTTTGGAACTGGTACCTAATGCTTTCCAGAGTGAAAGAAGTAAAGTGGGTTTTATGATTTCCTTGTTGACCGGTTGTCACGGTTTTGTTAAGAAGGCTCAGACAGGTAAGGTTAAAAGTTTTATTGAAAATAAATAACAATTGCCCCACTCAGTGTAATGGCTTGTTTGACACGCAGACACAGTGGTTTAGGATAAAACACAGTTTTATTAAAATAAATAACCTTCACAGGTCCTGTAGTATATCAGCAGAATAGTACAGACACACGACAGGTTATAGATACATAGGCCTACACAGGTCCAGCATAAACAATAAGTCCACAATAGTCTATACTGACACAGGTCAGGCAGAGTGATGGATTCCCAGGAGCAAGGTCTTGCATGGGTTAAAGATCTTCAGAGTGTAAACAGTCCCATGTGCAGAGAGGTCAGTGATGGGACTCCCTGCAAATAAACAGCTGTGGAATTCGTAACGCCAAAAGCCAGATGAGCAGAACTAGCATGAGCTGTTTAGGCAATACTGGGAACAGAGACACATGAGGTACTGCCGTAGCAGTAATGGAGACAACACTTGCACACTGCTGAAGTTTAACGGAGGCAACTGGTGGCTCAACAGCTGGAGAGGTAACGGAAGCAGACACTTGCTCTGAGCAGAGGTAATAACGGAGACTAGGCCCAAGGTAAACTGCCATAGCAGTAACGGAGACAACACTTGCATTCTGCACAAGTATAACCGGAGGCAACCGGTGGCTCAACAGCCGGAGTGGAAACAGAGGCAGACACTTGCTCTGAGCAGAGGCAGTAACAGAGACTAGGCCCAAGGTAAACTGCCATAGCAGTAACAGAGACAACACTTGCACTCTGCACAAGTATAACCGGAGGCAACTGGTGACTCAACTGCCGGAGCAGTAACGGAGACTGGCCGCTGATACTCTGCATAAGGAAATAACCCAATTGCCAGACAGTCAGAATGTCGCCTAGGCGACACAGCATAGCAACGGAACCAGAAGCTCAACCAGGTTGGCACACATGGAAGATACAGTCAGTCTAGATGGACAACCAGACACTAGCCCAGCCAGGTCGGTACACATGGAGTAGTCAGTCAGTCCTTAGTCGGTAACGGAATCGGGTACTCAGCCAGGCCAGATCAGACACACGGAGTCAGTCAGCCAGTCCTAGTGGGTAATGGAATCAGATATTCAGCCAAGTATCACGGTCCCCGTGATTCCCTGTCAATCTGGCTGGGTGTATCTGTGCATTGGAGGAGACTGATTGACCCGCCCAGGATGCGCCTTTATATACTGGGGTCACGGCATCTGTCGGTTGCCCTTTCGTGGTGTTCCTGATCCTGCGCCACGTTGCTGTGTTCCTGTGTTTCCTGTGTACCGATCCGGCTCGTTTGACTACTCTCCTGTTCCTGCTCCGTGATTGACCCGGTTCCGGCTGACGATCCTGCTCCGTGATTGACCCGGTTCCGGCTGACGATCCTGCTCCGTGATTGACCCGGTTTCGGCTGACGACCCTGCTCCGTGATTGACCCGGTTCTGGCTGACGACCCTGCTCCGTGATTGACCCGGTTCTGGCTGACGATCCTGCTCCGTGATTGACCCAGTTCTGGCTGACGACCCTGCTCCGTGATTGACCGATTCTGGCTGGCGTTCCTGCTTTGTGTATTGATCCGGTTCCG
Organism: Rhinophrynus dorsalis; assembly: GCA_037306005.1. Taxonomy (NCBI): domain Eukaryota; kingdom Metazoa; phylum Chordata; class Amphibia; order Anura; family Rhinophrynidae; genus Rhinophrynus; species Rhinophrynus dorsalis. The sequence continues at coordinate 538,250,163 of CM074719.1, read as the reverse complement.
GTTGTCACTCCGGCTCTGTGTACTGCTCCAGTGTTCCTGTGTGGCTACAGCCGCTCCCGGTGACATTCTGAACTGTCTTCTGTCGCTCTGATGAATCATCTCTCTATACCGAGCTGTTGCCTGAGGTTGCAGTAGTCTATCCGCTTTCACTGCTGAGCTGTTCACTCCTGTATCAAACCTTCTTTAACCCGTGCTGTGCCTGTTGCCTCCGTGTATGAGCCCATTCTATGCACTTGCCAAGCTTGTGGTTTTCGTGCAAGCCATTAACCCTCCTGAGCCGGTGCTGTAGACCTAGCCTACCTATCACACTTGCAGAGCTGTGTTCGTTCCAGTGCTCAGCACACACCGTGGTCACGCTGGTTGGCGCTGGTAGCCCAGTCTGCTCTAGCAGTGTGTATTCTGTGTGGCACCGGAAGGGTGTCCTGGCCCAGGTTTCCAATTGCTCTAAGGGTTACGTTATCCTCCGCACTACCTAGTGCTCCGGTTCTTGAATAGCTTGTGCAGTGTCGCTCCACTTTGGCACCCTAGGGGTGTTCTGGCTCTATCCCGTTGGCACACGCAGGGTTGCTACCGATGTAGGTTAAGGGCGATTCAGGTTCTGGTCTCATCAGCTCTAACAGTGCTTCCCTCCGAACATCCCACTGTGGTGGTATTGGCTCAGCTCTGGTCTGTTGGTGCGCTCCATTATCTATCTTTGAGAGGGATTCAGTGCAGACACTATACTCCATCTCCTCACCATCAGAGACTATTATCATATCCTGGGCGTTGGCTAATCAGGGACTGAGTGTGTCCAGTTTCTCCTCTTTAACCCTGTATGAGTTTTTCCTGTCTATATATATATATATATATATATATATATATATATGTATATACTGCATTATCCTTCCTGGGTCTGTATTATCATTCCCAACCATACCTGTACTGGCCTCTAGGGGCATTGTTCTTTTATCATTCTATCAAATAAAACTGTGTTTTTACTCTCTACCGTGGTCTGAGTGTCAGAAAACCGTAACACCAAGCCAGTTTGGTACACAAGGAGTTAGTCAGCCAGTCCAAGGTCAGCAACGGAATCGGATCACAGGAGCGTCAGGAGCTAAACATAGTCAGGAGAGCCGGGTCACAGAAACAGGAACAAGTACTTCTAATCGCTAGTTACGGGTACACCACAAAAGGGCACCGGTAGAATGACAGGAGGGAGTATTTAAAGGCAAACCCTGGGAGGAGTCACCAACACAGAGCCAATAAGAATAAGGCCTGGGTAAACCCGGAAGTAACAGTGTCGCTCAGTACAGAATCACGGGCACTGTGATACCGGTAAAGCACTGGCATGGGCCAACCCATTATGGGAAACTGCCAAACCCATAACTTCAAACTTTACATAATTTGTGGATGCCTTCCGTAAAGTATTTGATGTTCCAGGCCGAGCAACCTCTGCTGCAAAAAAACTGATGGTCATTCGCCAGGGTGCCCGCACAGTAGCGGAATATGCTATTGAATTTCGTACACTAGCGGCAGAGGTAGGCTGGAACACCGAGGCTCTGGTGGCAGCCTTCTCACAAGGGCTTAATGACATTATCAAGGATGAGATGGCAGCCCGTGAGCTGCCATAGGATCTGGATCAGTTTATTTCCTTTGCTATTCTGATTGATACCTGCATCAGGGAAAGATCCCCGTTCAAAAACCACAAGCCAAGGCTTGAATCTCAACTGGTAGCAAACTGGGAGTTCCCACCCATGCCTCCCTCACCTCCCAAGTCACCTAGTGCTGAGGTCAGTAGGGATGAGCCCATGCAAGTCGGTTTTACACGTCTGTCCAGGAAGGAGTGGTCCTTCCTTCGAAAAGAGGATCTATGCCTGTACTGTGGTAAGGCTGGACACATGTTTTGGGCCTGCCCCCCCTGAGGGGATAGATCCTAGATGGCGTAATTCAGTCCCCAGAACTAGAACAGCCCATCTTACAGGTGGCAATCTCTTGGGCAGACTCCTCTGTTGTGACACCAGCCCTGATTGATTCAGGTGCTACAGGTTACTTTATTGATGGCGAATTTGCTAAATAGCACAAAATTCCCTTGGTGCCTCATGTTTCTCCATTGGCTGTTGAGGCAATTGATGGTAGACCGTTAGAACCATCCCATGTCACACATTAGACCTGTCCTCTGTCTCTTAGAGTAGGAACTCTCCATGTGGAGACCCTACAGTTTTAAGTCATTCAGTCTCCACATTACACCATCATTCTGGGGTTTCCTTGGCTTCAGACACACAACCCCAGAATGGACTGGAAAACCTGTGACATTATATATTGGTACGATTATTGTAAGAAGTCTTATCTAGAGCAGCCCACTAAGATTTTATGTACCTCCCCCTCTATACCCTCAGAGTACCAGTCGTTCAGTGAAGTATTCAGTAAGGGGGAGGCTAGCACTTGCCGAAGCACGGTGCATACGACTGTGCTATTAATTTGATTCCAGGCACAATACCTCCTAAGGGACGCACCTACCCTCTGTCGGTAGAGGAGATCCGAGTTATGGAGGAGTACATTACTGATGCCGTGGCCAGAGAAATTATCAGGAAGTCTTCCTTTCCCGTGGAGGCAGAAAAAAGATGGGGAGCTTAGACCTTGTATTGACTATAGAGGACTAAACAAGCTGATGGTAAAGAATGCGTATCCCATCCCATTGATAACCAAGTTGTTCGATCGCTTGGAGGGCTCCTCAGTTTTCACAAAGCTTGATTTGCGGGCAGCCTATAATCTAATCAGAATCAAGGAGGCGATGAGTGGAAATCCGCTTTTAATTCTCATAGTGGTCATTATGAATATCTGGTTATGCCCTTTGGGCTGTGCAATGCAACAGCGGTATTCCAAGAGTTTATAAATGATGTACTGAGAGATCTGCTACAGTAGTTTACTTGGATGATATCCTGATACACTCTCACAATATTGAGACACATCGGAGACATGTTGCTACTGTGTTGCAAAAGTTGAGAGAGAACAAACTGTACTGTCAATTAGAAAAGTGCGAATTCCATAAAGATCGAGTGCCATTTCTGGGTTGTTATCTCTGCTGAAGGTATTGCTATGGATACAGAGAATCTCTCGGCAGTTCTACAGTGGCCACATCCGGTGGGCCTGAAGGCCATACAGAGATTCTTAGGATTTGCAAACTATTATAGAAAATTCATACAAAATTTTTCTACAGTAGTCAAACCCTTGATTGACTTGACTCATAAAGGGGCTAATCCATCGGCTTGGTCCCCTGAGGCCAACAGTGCTTTTGTTGCTTTGAAGTCTGCTTTTGCTGTGGCTCCAGTTTTGTCGCATCCTAATCCTGCCTTGCCCTTTACCCTGGAAGTGGACGCATCAGAGACAGGAGTAGGAGTACTGCTGTCCCAAAGACCCGAGCCTGGCAAGACCCTTATGCCTTGTGGGTTCTTTTCTAAAAAGATGACTAAGGCCCAGAGCCTATATGACATAGGCGATCATGAGTTACTAGTCATTATTCTCACTCTCCGTGAATGGCATCACCTCCTGGAGGGGACGAATGCTCCAATCCTGATCTTGACCGATCATAAAAATTTGACATATCTGTCAGAGGCTAAAAGACTGTCACCACGGCAGGCCAGATGGGCACTGTTCTTGTCCAGATTTAATTTCAATGTCTCATATCTTCCAGGGTCCAAGAATGTTCGAGCTGACGCTCTGTCTAGGTAATTTGGGCAGGAACGTGAGACTGAAAGAGCACCTGTGCCTATCATTCCTCCACATTGCATATTGGCCACCATACGCACTAGTATCACATCTCCACTGGGTGAGGAGATCTTGGCATCCCAGCAGAAAAACCTAGTGGCAAATGTTTCGTAGCCGAACCTCTCTGTACCAGACTACTGGAAACATACCATTTCTCAAGGGCAGCTGAACACATTGGTCATGACCAACTGATTTGGTCAGTCTCTCAGCTCTTTTGGTGGCCTAGCTTAAGAGCAGATTGTGCAGCTTTTGTGGAGGCCTGTTCCATTTGTGCTCATGCTAAGACCCCAAGACACCTTCCTCTGGGCTTACTCCAGACAGTCCCTAATGGGGAACGCCCATGGTCATACGTGTCCATAGATTTCATGGTGGAGCTGCCAGTATCCAAAGGGTGTACGGTCATACTGATGATAGTGGACCGTTTTTCCAAGATGGCTCATTTTGTTCCCCTGAAGGGACTGCCTTCCTCCAAGGAATTGGCTACATTGTTTGCCAGAGAGGTGTTCCGACTCCACAGAGTACCCAAAGTTCTGGTCTCTAATCATGGGAGTCAGTTTATGTCACGGTTCTGGAGGGCCTTCTGTGACCAGATGGGCATCAAATTGTCGTTTTCCTCTGCCTACCATCCCCAGACCAATGGTGCTGCTGAAAGATCCAGTCAGGGGTTGGAACAATTTTTGCACTGTTTTATTTCTGACCATCATGATAATTGGGCTGACCTTTTACTGTGGGCTGAGTTTGCCAGGAATTCTGCTATAAACTCTTCGTCCGGGAGTTCTCCCTTCCTGATTAACTATGGGTTCCAACCATCTCTGCTCCCGGACTCCTTTCAGGCTCAAGACATTCTGGCTCTGGATGAGCATATTAGGCAGCTCCACTCCACATGGGCACAGGTTCAGAATGCCTTTGCGAAGGTCCTCAGAGCGCTATCAGAGGTGTCCTGCTCCTGTTTTCCAAGTTGGGAATAGAGTGTGGCTGTCTTCCAGAAACCTGCACCTTCAAGTACCCTGTAATAAGCTGGCTTCACATTTTGTAGGTCCATTCCAGGTACTTTGCAGAGTGAACCCTGTCTCTTATAACTTGGACCTTCCGGTGAGTATGCGCATTCACAATGACGTCCATGCTTCCCTGTTGAAGCCTTTGGTCTGTAACCGCTACACTTCTACTCCAGTGGTACCAGGTCCTGTGCGCATTCAAGACCTCAGGGGCGCATTCAATATTTAGTACATTGGAAGGGCTATGGCGCTGAAGAATGTTCCTGGGTGAAACAGTCTGCTATTTCCTCTTGTATGTATTTTCATTAACCTGACTTTTGCGTAGCACAGACCTACCTTCCTTTGGAAAACCAGAGGTACTAAAATAACATACTATATATATATATCACTCAGTATGGAGTCATACTGGATGAACCATGAACACATCACTCTGGTGACTGGATTCAACATCCAGTAGCCTCAAACAAACCATCAGAGCGGTAGTGAGATTAAAAAAACAACCAAGTATTAATTGGGTAAATATGTACACACATTCAATTAAACATGGTTATGTAAGGTGTGTTGTTTTAGTATCCCTGGTTTTCCTGAAGAAGGTAGCTTTGTGCCACTGAAATATTCAGTTAATAAAACTTTGATTCTACATTTTTACTTCAAAAAAAGACGTATGTGTACTGCATTTGCCTTATGATTTCTATTGCTGGTTTTTTTATACACCTAAGCAATTTGGGGTAATCGTGAGTGCAATCATAGGTCATATATATATACCTGTATTAATAAAAGAAGAAGGTTGGCATTGTGCCATATTCTCCATCTCTACCACACACATACACGCCTGGGCGTACAAACACACAAGGGCGGCAGTAAGGAGGATATATGAATATCTCATCCATACAACTCAAAAGTACATGCATAGGGGCATGATTTCACAGGAGTGGCCAGGGTCTCTGCAAGGAGTTGACTCTCCATCACTAGCTCCTCACACCACCAGTACCCTTCACCTCCCTCTCACATTGCACTACATACATCTCCAAAACATGATGACTAACGCAAAGTTCACTTACATTTTCAGTTCCTATTTAGGTAACAAGTTAATTTTCAGTCATGTTCTTCTGAGTAAAGGGACTCCATTCATACATTGCACCTCATCCTCAGAGCGGATCTCCAGAGCATCTCACAGCATTACTGTCACACATACACACTACACAACTTACTTCCCTACAATCTCCTCCATTATGATTACTACATAGCTGCACATATTTTATACCCTTTCAACTAACCTGTGTGTGCACTGTACTCCTATACTCTGTAGCCATAATGTTGACCTTTTACAGTGCAGCGGCTCTCCTGCACATCCCACAGCATTATATTAATCATACATTCTGCATATGTGACTTCTTGACAACTTCTTTCATCTCTTTCTTAACTACTATATACTTACAGTAGTAAAAGAAGCATGGCTTTGGCCATCCTAAAGAGGCTGAGGTAAAGGACAGTAGGAGACTAAATTACTTGAGAATGTGACTTTGTTGCACACTACAGTGCCTAAGACCATATTTCAGAATGCCTTTAAAGGGTTAGTAATGTCTATATATAAAAAAATTCATATTGCAGCTATTAGAAAAATAAACTAAACAACCCCAGTCCCATCTCTCAAACCTTTATGGTTTGAAATATATAGAAGGCTAAAGTTCCCCGCTCCCTCCTCTTTCCCTGATGTCAGCTGTAAGCAGAGCCAAAATAGCACAATGTTAATAGAAATACTTAATCGGAAAGGTCTACAAAGTGTGTCTGGTTTGCAGGCACACTTTGTAGAGCATTCCAGTGAAGTATTTCCTCTTACATTGTGCTATTTCAGCTGTGCTGAAGAGCTCCCTGCTTGTCGAGGGGCCCAGATATCCTGCCATCAGCTTACAGCTGACATCAGGGAAAGAGGAGGGAGCGGGGAACTTTAGCCTTCTATATATTTCAAACCATAAAGGTTTGAGAGATGGGACTGGGGTCGTTTAGTTTCTTTTTATCTATCTATATATCTATGTCCATGTTATTTTATATCTTTTGCTGCTGATTTGCATGTTGGTGATGTTTGCTAGTATATATCCTTATATAATAAAATGCTAGAATGTTTGTCCGATGCAGTCATGTGCAGTAGAGACTGCCTGAACGCACAGAATGCTGGGAGTTCTGTGCTGGGAGCATTCTGTGCTGGGAGCATTCTGTGCGTTCGGGCAGGGTCTACAGCGCATGACTGCATCGCGCTTGCCGCCAGTGAGGTGGCGGCAGTACGCAGAGCAGGACCAACCACTTAATCCTTTGAGTGCCAGAGGGGTATGCAATGAGGTGGCAGCAGTACGCAGAGCAGGACCAGCCACTTAACCCTTTGAGTGCCAGAGGGTATCCCTCTGGCACTCAAAGTGTTAAGTGGCTGGTCCTGCTCTGCGTACTGATGCCGCCTCACTGGCGGAGTGCACAATGCAGTTATGCACTGTAGAGACTACCCGAACACACTGTGTTAACATCACCCAGACCTTGGCCCGTGTACACAGGCTTTTACACTAGTTTAAATATATATATATATATATATATATGAGACCAGGGCTCAAAATTTCCACTCGTCACTAGCCAATGACGAGTGAAAATTTTGCCCTGGAGAGTAGAAATTCAGCCCTGGTGGGTATGTTTTGGCTTGCAGTGGCGAGTAACTTTTCAGGTCTGGCTAGCAGCAAAGGACTTAAAGTTATAAGCCCTGTATATGACAATGGTTAAGTAATACTCAAAAAGCTGTGTTTTTCGAATCATTTGAAAATAATCCATTCAAAAGAGTATGTAAAAAAAAGCAATTAATTATTATAAATGTGACACATCTGTGAACATAGAAAGATTGTTTTTACTCCTGTTAACTCTAAAATGTTGGGTTATCTTCTGTTGAAAAATAGGAACAATGATATAGTTGGAGTATTGTTGCATTTATGAGGTTTGTCAGAATGGAGAGGTCAATCCAAGCTGATAAGGAGGGCTCCTGTTTCTTGGCTCTTGCATTGTTACTGAGTTACTCACAGATTGGAGCAGAGAGGTTGTACTGAGATAGCTTGTCTGCCTCTCCTCATGGGTGCATGTGAAGCACAAGCAACTCACTGTTAGCTTTGTCACAAATCGATGGCAAGGATTGGGCTGTAGTCAAACATGGCTTAGAAGAGATAACAGCTACGTTTGCTTTAGCTGAACAAGAGATCTGTTCTCAATACTCAGCCTTTTCACATCGAACCAGAGATAGCTGTTCTTCTTCTAAAAATGCACCCAGGTAGTTTTAACCCCTTTCAAGAACTGGATCATCAAAACCTGCGGAAATTCCATGGGGTCTCTTTAATAAAACCGCACCTGAAGGACACAGTGAAAATATGTAAGGCACTTAATTTATTAATTCATTTAGCACCAGCTGAGTTTTTGTTGATGAGCAAAACAAATTTGCATTGCTTTTATAAAAACATGCAAACAAATACATTTAGCTTTAGTGTCTTCAAACACTTTATTAGCATTGCTTATATTTCTTAGAAGTAATAAGACATTTTATTAAAAGAAATGCAATTCTTTTAGTAATTCCTATTGCGAAGCAATGAGAATTTTTGTTCTTTTTAGAAGCTATGTCATATTTATTGGCAATGTGATTTTTTCTATAAAAATGCAAATTATTTTCAAAAGAAATGCAAATTAGGTTCACAATTACTTTTTATCATTATGAAATATAACAAACACAATCATAATCATCTTTGTCATTAAATAGAGCCCCAATTTCAAACAAAATCATTTCCATGTCAGTTGTTAAATGGGTTTCCCTATGAAAAGTAACAAATAAAAGCAGCACTTGACTGCCTAGACACACAAATTCATAATATGTATCAGGGTACACAGACTGGTAAATATCAAGCTGTTGGGGACTACAACTCCCACCATTCCTAACCAGCCATTCACATGTTGGGGGTGATGGGAGCTGTAGTCCCCAAAAGTTGAAGGTCCAGCAATTGACTAACCCTGATATTTGTAGTGTTTGTGCATGTGAATATTTCTCTAATTAGAGTAAAACATTTCTATATAATCATGAAAGAGTGGCATAGGGATGAATATAGGAATCCACCAGCAAATCTCCACTGGCATTCATCAATGATTGCACCTCAGGGTGTGTATTAGAGTGTATGATTGTTGTAGCGCTTACCAGTGAATATGCTACACCATGGTTACCATTGTAATTCCAGCAAGCCACTTACTACTGCTCTATAGCACATGCAGGAAAATGGCATAAAGTTATGCAATTTCCTCTGCAGCTCTACAGGAAAGGGACACCCCCAAAACATCCACAGACAGGGCCACCGCCACCTATAGGCGAGGTAGGCGCCGGCCTAGGGCGCACATTCTCCGAGGGCGCATCGGCCCCTGCTGCCGCTCACCACTGCGGAAGCAAAAAAAAACGTACGTTTCGGTGCCCTCCCTCAGCTGTCCATTTTTTTAATGTAGCACAGCGATACCTGTTTCTCTCTCCCCCTCCGCTCCTTCAGTCCTGGACCAGGATTGAAGAAGCGGAGGGGGAGAGAGAAACGGGCATCGCTGTGCTACATTAACCCTTTCAGTGCCAGAGGGGTATGCAACGCATAACTTTTCAATGCGTTGTATACCCCTCTGGCACTGAAAAGGTTAAAAAAATAGCCAGCCAAGGGAGAGCACTGTAACTACTCAGTCTCACTGGGGGAGAGAGAGACGTGCATCTGGAACAGTAATGGAACAGGGGTCAAGAGGGGATAAACAGTCAGACGGGGAGAGAGAGAGTCAAAGGGGGGATCAGCAGTCAAGAGGGGGATAAACAGTCAGACGGGGAGAGAGAGAGAGTCAAAGGGGGGATCAGCAGTCAAGAGGGGATAAACAGTCAGACGGGGAGAGAGAGAGTCAAAGGGGGGATCAGCAGTCAAGAGGGGGATAAACAGTCAGACGGGGAGAGAGAGAGTCAAAGGGGGTGTCAGGAGTCAAGAGGGGGATCAAGAGTCAGACGGGGAGAGAGAGAGTCAAAGGAGGGATCAGCAGTCAAGAGAGAGTCAAAGGGGGGGGAGTCACATATAGAGAACATACACTCTGTCACACTGATACACATATAGAGAAGCACACACACATACTTACACACTGATAACCTTACAGAGACTCACACGCACTGACACACTTATATACATATAGGTAACACACACTGACACACTTATATACATACAGGGAACACATATACATATAGAGAACACATACACAAACTGACACATATAGGGAACACACTGACACTTAAACACATACAGAGGCGGGGCATAAATGGGTAGGGCACAAGGGGTGGAGCCAAGGGGCAGCAAAATTAGGTTTTGCCCAGGGTGGCAAAAATCCTTGCACCAGCCCTGTCCACAGACTGCCCCTCAGCCCACCCCTTGGCACAATAGACATTAAGGGGAGAATCTTCGGTGTATATGTTAGTATAATGTAGTTATATTGCTAGAAAGACAGAATTTTTTTTACTGTCAATTCTTTATCCTTCAGGTCTCGGTACATAGCACACCTGAGAGAGAGAGAAGTCCTTCCTTAACAGACAGGACATGTAAAAAAAAAAAAAAAAAAAGTATAAAGGACCTCCTACTCCCCGACCAAATACTTCAGTGTTTGAACAAAAACAAACCAGAACACCATATGATGGAAAAATTAAGTTTAATGTTCCACAAACATAGATCAGGCAGAAGTCCATGCGCTATCTATGGAGACCTGAAGGAAATTGATTTTAAAGGAAATTCTGTCTTCCTTCAAAGTCTCCTATGGTAGCCCTCCTAAGAAACTACCTAAGGCAGTTACGTGAATTTTCAATCTCCTAGGGTTGAAACCTTTACAAAAACCGTCAGAAAGACCCTGTAAAAGTGTACAAACTGAAGGAAATAAAGGATCTTTCTGGTGATCCTGACACCAAAAGTAAAATGTCTTTGAGGCATGGTTATAAATCCTGGCCATACTATCTCTATGAGACAGAAGCAGGAGTTTAAAAACGTAAAAGCTTCAGAGCAGAGTCTTTGATTATTGAACAGTTGACCTTCAGTAACCATGCTACCAGACTGAGATTGACAGATTAATGTTGAAGTACTGGCCATTGATCCAGCAGATCCTTCTCGTTGGGAAGCATTACTGTATCTTCAACTCCTAAGGACTTAAAAAGGATAAACCAAGATCTCTTTGTCCAGTAAGGGGCAACTGGGATTACTGTAGTCTTGTCCTGCATCACAATCCTCTGCATTGCTGGAATGAGCCTCAATGGAGAAAAGACATAGGCTATGGGAAAAGACCAAGTCAGAAGAAGAGCTGGATGTAGCTGGTTGTAGCTAACTGGACCTGTGGAACCTTCATAACCTAAACTGACTTGGAGGAATGGATGAAAACACTTCCTCTCCATTGATGAATGAATCAATACAACTGGCCTCCAAAAGGACCATGACACCTGGTGTCAGAACTGAGATTTAAGGTGGGACTTCTAAGAGGCTGTCTTTGGGGTACTAGATCCCTTATAAAATTAAAATTTGACTTTTTTCATGACGTTACAATAGGGCTAAAAAACGATTTCTGGGAGTTGAAGTTCCCATCTTGGGGAAGAGACTTCTCTTTTGACATGGAGTGAAGCAGAGCATCCACAACTGCTTACCAAACAGGAATCTATCCTCAAAGGGCATGGAACAAAACTTACTCTTAGGGTGAGATGTTCAAAAAGTTGTGGTAACTGAAATAGTTTGTAAATTGTTGAAAAGTTATTATGCCATGGTAATGCCAGACTTTCAAAGGGCAATATTCATTAAGTTTAACTTTTAATTCGTTATGACACATTTTCAAAAGTGACTGATTTACCATTCTTTTTCCAAAAACTCACAATCTGGCATTTTTTTAAAATTATGATGTCTTTTTTAAACATCATGACCTTAGAAGAAAAATAAGCTGCACAGCAACAAGGCTCTGCAACTGGCACTCGCAAGAAAAGTAGATTGTGAACCTATTCTGACATTCTCCATAAATGCGGCATAGGTGAATTCAGCTGCTAAATGCAGTGCAGAAAAAGATCTCAAGTGCATGACCCTGGAAACACAAGTTGTGACCGCACTAGGCCAGAAGGATGCTGCACTTAGATTGTAACACCTGTAGAAAGCCACTTCTAACTTCTCATCCAGTCCTTGTCTTCATAGAATTATTGGCTACTGGATGTCAGCTTTGGACAATTTAGCCCATAAGGTAGTACCCTTAGGCTCAAAGCGCCTTCAGCTTCTTGGAAAAAGAAAGGCGCTTTTATGGATTTGCCCATTCCTGCTGATTCAGAGCTGTAATAAATTTGTGGACAGGAAATACCTTGTGCTTTTTCTCATAGCCAAGATAAGGTCATCTATGTCCTTTTTAGGCTTATCCTCCACCTCTGTGATTTCTAGTGAGGATTTGGGGGTTAATCACCAAGGTGTGATAAAGAGGTGATAAAGTGAAGATAACTTCTCTAGTGATATCACTTCTCCAGTTCCGACTTTGGAGATCTTAGTCTATAGGTTCTAAAGAATAACTTAGGAACTGGAGAAGTGATATCAATGGAGAAGATATCTCTGTGTTATAACCTCTTTATCATGCCATAGTCATTAACTCCCCTGATGTGCTTAATCAGGGACGCAACACATTTAACAAGGAAGGTGTAGAAATCCTCACAATATCCCTCTCCAGAGGACTCTTCCTAATCAGATTCTGATAGCTCCTTAGATCTTTCAATAAGGCCAGCCAGAGCAAAGATAGCTCCGGGAGAGGATGAGGGACCTGTCATACTTTATTCAGATTTCATGGACTTCCAGGTCTCTTTATCGGTACTTGTAAAAAGCAAAACCATGGATGGCAAATCTGCAGGCATAGCAATTGTAAAAGCCATCTAAGGGACTGCTGGGGAATTTACATCCACTAAGAAGGCAACACAGATCTTCTTTATATATCCCTGCTCTGGAGAGGCCTTACACAGAAGACAGGCAAAAACTTCCACCTGTAAAGAAAAATATAGAAGCAACAATAATAATAATAATAGCCGGTGAGATGGCTCAGTTGGTTAAGGTAACAGCTGTAGAATCTATTCAAGCCGCAAGGTTGCAGGATCCTATCCCAGCAAGTTGAGCTCAGTCTTTCGCCCCTCTGAGGTAGCTAAAATGAGTCCAGGACATACTTGAAAATGAGAGCTAATCTCAATGTATTATTCCTGGTAAAATACTTTCATGCAAAAAATAAGCATCCACACAGTGTAGGATCAGATTGACTGCAAAGGTTGTACCTGGACAGACAACAGCTGTCCAATAGGAGAAAGGGAAGCTGCAGAAGGTAGATGCTCAAATCCCTCTTATAAATCTTCCTTTGAAGGCCCATGACTGAAAAAACTACTTATCCTCACACTGAAGGGGAGCCCACACCTCTGGATGCACCGGCATGACTTCCGCTCTGTGGAATGCACAACTGATGGTTAACTAGGCATCATACAGATGGTACGTTCCACTATTAAAGCTTCAAGAAAAACAGGGGGAAGTCAAGAGCAGCAACATCTGCTTAAACAGACAATTCAGGTAACCAGCAGGGTCCTAAAAAGAAACCAAGGAGGCTAAAGAGGGTTGGGAACCCCTGTCCATTACTAATCCATGGTCAAATTGGCTGGAAGACCAAAAGGAACCCAGCTGGGCTCTCAATTAAAATAATAAACAGGAGGTGAGTCCAGTGCCACAGGGGACAGAAAAAAAAGACATGGTGGTGACGAGTGGGAGGTCCTTTATAATTTTGCCTTTTCTTCCTGTCCTGCATGCAGAGGATGGGCCTTTCTTACTCTTAGATGTGCTACAGTAGGAGACCCTAAAGGAATACTTATTCCACTGCCTGTTTCAGTCATATAATACACCTACACACAGACACATACACACACACACATACACAGACACACACACATATAGACAAACAAACACACAGACACAAATAGACACACTCACACACAAACATGTAGGAATACACAAACATAGGCACACACATGACACACAGATACAGCCACACACAAACACACACATAGAAACACACAAACATAGACACACACACAAAAACATAGACACACAGACACATGCACATGTAGACATACACTATATGACCAAAAGTGTGTGGACACCTGATCATCACACCTGTAAGAGCTTGTTGGACATCCCTTTCCAAAACCATGGGCATTGATATGGAGTTGCAACCCCCTCATTTGCAGCTATAACAGCATCCACTCTTCTGGGAATATATTGGAGTATGTCTGTGGGAATTTGTGCCCATTCAACCAAAAGAGCATTTGTGAGGCCAGGCACTGATTTGGACGAGAAGGCCAGGCTCACGATCGGCATTCCAGTTCATCCCAAAGGTGTTGAGTGGGGTTAAGGTCAGGGTCTGTGCAGGCCATTCGAGTTCCTCCACACCAAACTTGTCAGACCATGTCTTTATGTCCCTTGCTTTATGTACAGGGTCAGTGTCATGCTGGAACAGCAAACGGACTTCCCCAAACTGTTGCCACAATGCTGGAAGCATACAATAGTCTAAAATGTCTTTGTATGCTGTAACATTAACAATACCCTTCACTGGAACTAAGGGGTCTAGCCCAAACCCTGAAAAACAGCCCCAGACCATTACCAAACTTTAAAGTAGGCACTATGTACTCCGGTAGGTAGTGTTCACCTGGCATCCGCCACACCCAGATTCATCCATCAAACTACCAGATAGTGAAGCGTGATTCATAACTCCAAAGAACACTTTTCCATTGCTCCAGAGCCCAGTGGCTGATTAGTGGCTGATCTGTTGTTACTACTAGATGCTTCCACTTCACAATAATATAGAAATGTTATGAATTGACTTGTGGCAAACGTGGCATCCTATGACAGTGCCACATTTAATGTCACTGATCTCTTCAGTATGAACCATTCTACTGCCATTGTTTGTCTATGGAGATGATATGCCTATGCGCTTGATTGTATAGTAATGGGTGTGGCTGAAACCCCTAAACTCAATAATTAGGAGGTGTGTCTACATACTTTTAGTCATATAGTGTACATGGGCACACACTCAAATAAACGCACACAAACACAGATACACACACATATACAGATGGCAGCAGGTTCAGGGCCTCAGGCTGTCATCCTCTTATAAGCGCTTATAAGCAGGTTGTTCATCTCTTTCCCTGTAATTGTGCCGTTTCTTGGTAGTCATGTCTGATCTGGTACAGCACTGCAGAATATTGGCCATATGTGCAAAGATCAAGAGGAGAAATGCTGGTGCAAACCAACTGCAACATAGAGAAAAAATAAGAATTCCCCAAATGTCCAGTAATTTAAATTGGTCTTTTAAGGCCTTAACTGCTAGAAGGTTCTCTAACACATTATGAATAAATATGTCTGAGATCTGTGTAGTACTGAAGAGGATAAGAGCCCCACTTAAATGGATGTGCATTTTTATTTCCCCCATGTTGCTTTTGGCTTTCCTAGAATTGTTCATATGTTGTTTTATGCATATAACATACTCATCTTTCATTCAGTAACATTCCTGTTGAAGAGGCCTAAATGGTATTGAATGGTTGCATTCTAAAACTACTCAGCCAATAAAGTTATCACTTTGGCTCTGTCTCATGATTTACCCACAGCTAAGACTGCATCACCTCAGTACATTTCGGATACCTTGAGACTAAGATGATTTGCTGCAAGGTGGCACTGTTGGTACATCCATCTATGGGAAGCTTGTATCTGTAACAACGCTTTTCAGGGACAGTAATGGTTGCGGTGTCACGTAACTTCAAAACACCTTGAACTCAAGCTATAGGAAAAACACCATTATCTGTATTACATTTTGATAGAAGCATTTCCAAGACTGGGAGCACATTTGTTTAGCTCAATAGGACACAGAGAACTAATTGAAGATGTTATCTCTTTACCAAAGGCAAGTGGCAAATTCATTATGGCCCATGGTAAGTAATGGGGATATTATTATCTGGTGTTACTTCTCCTTTAAAGGGATAGTAATACTTAAAATGTAAAAAAAAAGATGTTGTAAAACACCTTTCAGTAGTGGGAGTACCCTTGTTTTACTCAGGGGGATAAACCCTACAACATTTTTTTTTACATTTTAAGTATTACTATCCCTTTAAACCACAAACAATATTTTGTGCACTCCACTTATAAAAATAAATAGTATAACCTTATGGGAAACATAGGATTATCCCTGGGGCCCTATATCAGCACAAACAATGCCCCTTTGTGCGTAAGCTTTTTTTTTTGTATCTCCCATTTTAAGTTGGAGATTTGCACATTCCCTTTATAAACTGTTGCATACTGAAAATCTCTCTTATGGTTACTCATTAATATAGGCCGATCTTGCTGGTAAACTGAGCTGTCTATAAAAATCAATAGGTGAAATAATCAGTTTTTAAGAGGGTCCGTTTTTCGAGCTGTTTCTTGTTTAGCTGGGCAGGTTGTTAGGGTAGAAAGTTAAATATTGTTTGATGTTTCTATCTTTCAGCATTGTTGTTTGATAGCAGCTTGTATCACTTACTATGAGATATACTGAAAGCACTATGGGAAATTTAAACATGGCTTAAAGGAACACTAATAACAGAGCACCACCTACCTTAATCTGAGTACAAGATCCTAATTGCCAAATCAATTCTGTGTGGATTGGTACTATAGGAGGAGTAGTTTGGAGTCCTGGGGGGAGATGCGCTAAGATGAGACAAAGGTGGGATACACTCTATGTGAGATAAACCTTCCAGTTCCTATGTTATGCTGTTCAAACTGTGCACCAAGATAGCCAATTCCAGGGCCTCCAGCTGCTGAAAACTACAGCCAGGTCTGCTATCACAACTTTTGGGGCCCAGTATAAACATAAAGCCAGCCACCCGCCCCCATCTAATGCATTTGCACAACAACCTAGACGTTTATCTAAAGACGGAGCTTGTGGAACTGCTACACTGGTAAGTATGTTGGAGGTGCACTCCATTTCTCTGCTATGCTATGTACAGAATATACTTGAAAAGGGGGACACCAAGACATTCTCTAGAATCCCCCAGGCCAGTCTTATTGTCTGAGTCCCACTTTTGACGTAGGTCCCCACTACATCACAGGGGCTGCGATGGCCTCAATGGCTGATTGGGGAGGCAGCCCCTCCGTTTGGTAGGGCTCCATACACAAGTACTTTCTGGAACCCCCTGATGGCAGCCCTGACAACTCTTTTCAACCCTACCCAGCTGTCGGTAGATACCAGCTGTTGATAGTCTACAACACAGGGATAAAGGGATAGTAATACTTAAAATGTAAAAAAAAAATATGTTGTAGGGTTTATCCCCCTGAGTAAAACAAGAGTACTCCCACTGCTGAAAGGTGTTTCATTCAAAAGTTATTAATTTTCAAAGTTGAATTTTTTAGGTGCAATATCACAGTGGCCTGAAATTGTACAGTGGCGCTGTTACTACACCATCCTATGGAGGACCAGAGCTGTACATAGGATCGTGTAGCAACAGCGCCACTGTATAATTTCAGGCCACTGTGATATTGCACCTAAAAAATTCAACTTTGAAAATTAATAACTTTTGAATGAAACACCTTTCAGCAGTGGGAGTACTCTTGTTTTACTCAGGGGGATAAACCCTACAACATATTTTTTTTTACATTTTAAGTATTACTATCCCTTTAACAAAGAGAAAATAAGTACAACTGTACTAGAGATGTTATAAGGATGTAGTTGTTGGGAAATAATTATAATAAAGAAGAAACAATCAAAATGTGTTTCAATACTGTGTCCTATTCATAAATGAGCAGTAACTTTAGTAAATAACAAAGTCAAAGGGTTGAGATGTGAGAGAAGTGATTTGAGATAAAATGAACGAGACAGAGTTAAGAAAGATGGAGTCAAGTAAAAGACGATGGGTCAGCGGTGGAAAAGGTAGAGATCCAGGCATTAGGATATTGCAAGATATTTGGGGCAGATAGATGTAAACAAATCAATAAAATATATCAACATTCAGTGAGAGAGGATAAAATATAACCAGTGTTTCCAAATGGTGTCAAAAGAACATCTTTATGCAGGTCTGAGGGACATCAGGCATTCCATAGTCATAATGTAACTTGCATTTACATTCCATTCCGTGAAAGAGGGTGTCTTCATTTGATTCCAGTAAAAGTGAATAATAGTTTTAGCAGCACTTACTAGATGTGTATATACGGTAATGTATAGAAGCTGTACTAATCTGCCCAAGGCCTGGATGTTGGAGATTCAATAAAATATGTTGAGATCTTTTGGGAATCCTAAAATCTGTAATTTTGCTAATTTCCTTCAGAACTTTATCCAAAAGAGACTCCTTCCTTTCTGAAGATATAAAAGATTTTTTAAGGTTATATAGGTGTTTTTAATTGTATACACACTGGGAAACATTAGTTTAGTATTCATGTCATCTTAAAGGGGCCCTGATTCAATGTATGTGTTTACATAACTTTCTCAAGATATTGTTCTTCATTTAGACAGACTTGTGTAGATATGTTAGAGTAGATACTTGCCAAACTATGAGGTACCTTGGCGTGGTGGCAAGCTTACACCATTTTGACCAAAATGGGGACTAAATCCTCATACTAATTTTCATATTTGTTAATGATTATTATATATGCTCAAGCTAGGGCACATATTCACATATTGGTATAGAGCACAGGATTGTTCTATTTCTTTGCATTCAGATTTAAGTCTATGTGCCCAGTGGGACCAGCAAAGCAGTTGATAATTCTCTGCATTGATTTTAAAGATTTTAAATGATTTTATTAAATTTTTATTTAATTTTAATTTTTTTTTTAATTAATGAAAAATTTAATTTACTTAATTATTTTAATGATAAATCTGCATTGATTTTTAATAGGGTTTTAACCCCTTACAGGTTTTAAATCTACCATTTTTTAACTTGATTTAAATGTCCCTGACGCAAATAAAAAAAAACGCAGGCATATTTTCAAGCACATTAAGCAATGCAGTTAGCTGTTCTATGAAGGAGTGCAGGCAGAAAAAGAAAAGCACCTCGGGCTCTGAATATTTCACCCATTTGAACCCACAGAAACATACTACAAAACGGCTGAATCTGCCATTCAATTCAATGCATTAGTGGTAAGCTACGCTAAGGGACCCATTTTAACGTGGGAAAATCTGCACTCAGTTTTTATTGGAGCAGAGTCCCTTAAAGGGATAGTAATACTTCATTTTATCTTTATTTTATTTTGTAGGCATTAAAAAAACATGAAGAACGATATAAGTCTTATCTCTCAAACCTTTATGGTTTGGGAGATATTCACAAGCAAAGTTTCCCCTCCCCGCCCCTTTTACCTAGTGTAAGCCATCTCTTCTCAGATGTGGAATGCAGTCCATAGACCAGACAGATAACAGAAGGGGACAGTCTTATTCCTATGAGAACAATTAAATCCCTGCTCCCCTTGACAAGTTTTTCAGGTTTTTCCCTTATCTTAATTGAAGATTGTCCCTCTCTGCAGTCTACCTGGGCACCTCCCTTCTGATCTGGCTGAGCAGTGTTACATCAGTAAAAGGGGCGGGAGGAGGACACTTTGTCATTGAATTACTCTGGAACTACAACTCTGACAGAATTGAAATAACACTCTCCAAAGTCCAAATACTATGATGATTAATTAGAGCTGCGTTTATTATGAAACATTACTATCTCTTTAATGCATCTTAACCTGCCGAATGAATTGAATGTGCTAAAAACTAAATAAAAAATGTAAGTCCCCATTGGATGTATGGCTATGGGGCCTTAATCCCAATATCAATACATCCAAAGCACACCCAAAATGTGTTAGTAGAATTAACTATATGCGTGCCAGTGGGGTATCCTTACCCCACTGGCACAAGGTTTAAGTTAAAAAACAACAGCCCCTGAAAAGAAACACCAGTAATCCTGATATCCAGCCGAGTCTTCAGCACCCTGGTCAGCTCCTGCCCATCTTCTTCATTCATCTCCTTCCTTCTTTTCTCTTATTTCTTTCCAGCTTCTTTTTACTTCTGTTCTGTCTTCTTTCTTCCATCTTACATTCACAGTCCTGTAAAAGAAAGAAAAACAGAAATATCAAATGTGTGCCACAAAAATAGCTCAGATATGTGTGCATAGTTTAACCCTATGAAAACCTCACTGGCCAATGCCTGTTCCAGTGAGAGGGAATCTTGAACAATCTCTGTTCCAAATGACTCAGAGCCATTGGCTGAGATGTGTGCTTACGCATCTCCTTGCCAATCAGCTTCCAGCAGGTTCCTTCAATCCCCTGCTCGAAGCTGATTGGCCCGTGAGGTACTTAGAGGAGGGCTCTCTCTTCTATTCCTTCTGCTGCCGCTAGTGCCGCTAATGGCAGTGTAGAACAAAAAGGGGGCATTTTTATAATGATAAGTTTTTTGCCCAAATGTTTAGCTGTCGATTTGAAAACATAGATAGATTATTAGTGGAAAAATAGGGAATTTTTTTTCATTTGGCATCTTCTACTATTTTAACTCAGACATATGTGCAATGCTTAAACTATGCACATATGTCAGAGTTATTTTTGTGGCACACATTTGATATTCCGCTTTCTTTCTTTTAAAGGACTGTGAACGTAAGATGGAAGAAAGAAGACGGAACAGAAGAAGAGAGGTAAGTGTAACACAGATCTGGGTGTTAGGTGTTGGGGAAGTATTGTGCCACTTTACTGTTAGGGTTAGTGTTTGGAAGGGTGACTGTATCTAAGCTATTGGTTGGTGCTGGACAGTGTGTCAGGCACCGATTGTTAGCTCTTTTCCTTTGATGGTCCCATTAATGCTGCATTTTAGGAACTTAACACACAAAACAGAGGTTTGCCCATAAGTCCTTTTCTGTGGTCTAACATCCATTGTGCCCTACCGGCTGTTTTAGCTGGGATATTTAAATCAAGCCCTAAATCAGGGGGGATTTAGGGAATTTAATTTGTTTTCTGTGGTGTAGATTTATGGTCTATGGATCAGAGCAGTCCATAGGACGGTGTAGCAACAGCGCCACTGTAAATTTTCAGGCCACTGTGATATTGCACCTAAAAAATTCAAGTTTGAACTGTTAACATTTTTAATAATATATCTCTCAGCAGTGGGGGTACCCTTGTTTTACTCAGGGGGATAAACCCTATAACATATATTTTTTTACATTTTAAGTATTACTATCCCTTTAATTACAACAATGAAAGGAAAGGACAATTACCAAGACAGGCTCATGTAACCTGACATCGTGTGTAAGATGATCGCATTAGTCACTCCACTGGTCTCCACCTCTGGCTGGCGTTCTCTCCCACTTTCTGCCACCTTCATCTTTCCTGGCGAAGGAGGGGAAGGTGGCAGTGAGTGGGATTAGTAAAGTACACTTCACCCTGGCACTTCAAGGGTTAAAGGCAGCACTTATCTACACTGGAAAATATCTCAGACTTGCTAGGTTTATTGTTGTTTTTTATTTCACCTGATATTTGCTGGTTATATGTCATAATTTTGAATATGCGTACTATATTTGTTTATTCTTAAACTTATTCTTAAGTATTCACACCCACAGAGGTGTGCACATCCTTATGGCACTGAAAGGGTAACAGGAGGGCAGCTGCTGTTTAGCAGACACACCAAACTGTCATCTGGCTCCACAGAGAGTTAGAAGGAGATCCCAACAATGCCAACCAACCTAGAACTGATCTCCTATAGCAAATGCTGCGATTGAAGCTTAGTGCATGTGGTGATGTGTAACAATAAAGTGATAGTAATGTCCAAGAATAACTTTATTTTGTATTGTAGATTTAAAAAAAAAACATTATTATTTGCAGCAAATCCCATCTCTCAAACCTCTATGTTTTGAGAGATATTCACATTTAAAGTCCCTCCCCTTCCCCTTATCCTGATGTCAGCTGTAAAGGTGACAGCAGGAGAGTTGAGTCGGCCAACTGGAGGAGGCTCTTCAGTAGAGCTGAAATCACGTTATTTAAAAAGAACTACTTAACTGTAATGGTCTACAAAGTATGCTTGCAAACCAGGCACACTTTGTAGACCATTCCAATGAAGTAATTATTTTTAAATAACACGATTTTGGCTCTGCTGATGAGCCCATGGCTGGTCCCAGGACTGGGATATCCTTCTGCTAGCTAGAGCGCTGGCATCAGGAGAAGGGGAGGGAGGGGGAACTTTAAATGTGAATATCTCTCAAACCATAAAGGTTTGAGAGATGGGATTTGCTGCAAATATTTTTTTTAATCTACAATACAAAATAACTTTATTCTTGGACATTAGTATCACTTTAACATATAAACGCACCTATGTGAATGCGACAATGGCTCATCATACTTCAATATGTGAATGAGCCATTGGTAAACCCAGGGCTGGATCTGCCATAAGGCAAAGTAGGCACCTGTCTACAGGCGCACGCCACCGAGGGGCGCCTGCCAATGGGATTCTTTTTTCTTTAAAAAAAAAAAATAAAAAATGATCCACCTCGCTGGCTGCAAAGGCGCCCACTCCATGTCGCCTCACATTGCACCCCCCCCCCCCGTTGTCTATTTCCTACCTCCCTGGCAGGACAGGTCTATGCCTCCTTTGGCACAGTCTTGTAAGTGCTGAGCTCCCTTGTTGGCTCTGTAGGAATGCAGAGCACTGGGAGATGACATCATCTCCCAGCGCTCTGCATTCCTAAATAGGAGACCGTGCGGGAGCTTCAGCAACTACAGGATTGTGCCAAAGCAGGCACAGATGACAGATCTCCTGCCAGGGAGGTAGGAAACGGACAATGGGAGGGAGGCAGGCAATGTGAGGGCAACATGGAGATGGTGGGGGCAAGTTGGAGCCGAAGGGGGGCATTGTGAGGGCAATTTGGAGCTGATGGGGGGCAGTTTGGAGATGGTGGAGGCAATGTGGAGCTGATGAAGGGCAATGTGAGGGTAACATGGAGCTGATGGGGGGCAAGTTGGAGCTGATGGGGGGCAATGTGAGGACAATATGGAGATGGTGGGGGAAATGTGGAGCTGATGGGGGCAAGTTGGAGCTGATGAAGCAATGTGAGGGCAATAAAGAGATGATGGGGGCAATGTGGACATTAGGAGCATTGTGGAGGTGTCCAGTGGAGATGGCCAATGGGGGGGGCGCTTCAGATTTCTGTGCCTACAGGCTCCTGAGATGTAAATCTGGCCCTGGGTAAACCTATCAAAGTCATTGCAAATTCATGGCAGTGTCAGTGGATTGTAGTAGATTAGTGGCAGATTCACAGGCATATGATTCTATACTGTTGATATGTAATCGGCACAAATTCGCCACCGTATAGCTATCCCGGCCCCTTGTTGTCCTTCAGTGCATCCCCCCCCCCACACACACACACACACACACACACATCTCTTGAAACCTAGTCTTAAAAATATAAACAGTTCAAATAAAAACGGTATCACCTGATACCAAATTACTCTTATCTTCATATTACTAAAATTGGACTAATAAGGCTTCAACAAATTAATCCATTTCAGGGAATAGGCTGCATAGACCAATAGCCGAGGGCTGGAACGGGCAACATGAGGCCCTGCAGCTGCTACCAATAGGGGATAATGGGAGTTGTACTCTGGAAGCAGATGGAGAGCATCATTTTGCCCACCCTGTCCTGGGAGAGGTGAATGTATAATAATATTATTTCACCTTAAACCAGGCACATGAATCAGTCTTGTAGTCCTACAACTGACTAATACCAATTTACTAAGCTAGTTGCACAGGAAATTCTCCCTTATTGGTGCTTATGCCAATGGGCGAGCAGTGGGGAAGTGTAAGGGCTTATCTGAACATCTTACCAATGCACCTTGTGCCATGTTATATACTAACAAGTTGTAGAGGAAACTGATGTAACTCCTGCCCATTTCTATGCACATGCTACTGGGCTGCATCCTGGGCTTGTCTTAACAATGGCATATTGTGGACACCTGTATGCACTGGCTAAAGCAGTGGTTCTCAAACTTGTTTTTTTTTTTTTTGTGGTCAAGGCCCATATTATGCAGTCTGAGATTTTCAGGACACCCCTAAAATATTAAGTGTTATTTTCCAGTGGTATATATAAATATAGTTAGTTTAAGCTTTTAGAATTACAATAATAAAAACAAACACATTCTGCATCTCAGTTTCTACAGATAAATAATTAAAGTCAACATCCTATTACACACTGTTGTCAGTGTCTTTATGGAAAAAAGAGGGCACCTGAGTGGATGTCTGTGGCCCACCAAAGTGCCAGTTGTTGTTGAATTATAGCTCCTATCAATCTCAACTGACCAATGGTCCACTGAGACTATGGAAACTGCAGTCCAGAAAATGCAGGACAGCAAATAATTGTCCATCCCTAGTTTAGTCCTACTGCCCATCAGAACTCTGCCTGTTACTAAAATTCTACTACATTTGTATTAAATTGAAGTGGAGCTGTCCCCTTAAATCGTTCAGGGCCAGGAGATGTGAGATTATATGCAAAGCATTGCATTCCCTGCGGGTCCTTAAGTAGTTAACCCTTTGAGTTCCAGAGGTATACGGAACGCATTGCAAAGCATACTTCTCTAGCACTCAAAGGGTTAAGCCAAGATTATTTTACAAAGAAAATTTGCCAATCTGTTTTATTAGCCATTATTCTGTAAAATAATTAGTATTAGTGAAACCATATGTGTCGGTGGCACAGTATAACAATATATACTAATTCCCCATGCTCTGTGCTTTTGTGTAAAGTGCCAGACTCTGCCACCAACAACATTTAATGTCTAAGAATCTA